>ML816215.1:73205-88770 GCA_009831015.1 Picea engelmannii | reverse complement strand
TGGAGTGAGCTCAATTCTCCCAAGAACAAAGTAACACATAAACTAAAGCATTCTAAATCTAAACTAGAGAATGGAAACTGATGTGAAAAGAAAGCTTGATTCTTATTCCATTATAAGTTGGATACAATGCTCCAAGAGTCCTCCCCTTGAAATGGAGGACGCACTCCTATTTATACAAAAGTTTAAGATAACTTAGATCCACAAATATCTCCTATATCCACAAATGTCTCATTTGGTTACAACCATGTGCTTACACCTATCAAGTGATATCTCTACAAATCCTCTCACAAATCTCTCTTTCATGATTAATCTCCATCCAAGATACTTAAGTAAATCTCCGAATCTTCATCAAATCTTCAAGGGGTTGAAGAGGATTCGAATTTGAGGCTTGATGGTCAAGTTTGACTTGGTTGGAGTCTTCAAATACACCTGTAAACATCATGAAACTCATCCCACTTTCATATATAAGTGTAAACATGTTATTTTTCCAATATTTAATCATAAATTCACTCAAAAACACTAAAATAGATGCATTGGAAAATAATATGTCTAAAACCCATGTAATCATGAAAATGGTTTAATGTAAGGGTGTGGGAAGGCAAAATATGGTTAAAAGTGATAAATATGGTTAAAAAGGTGCTAATGTGGACACTGTCATTCCTTTTCATGAACCTAAACTATTCAAGGAAGAAGAAGAAAGAAAGGTAAATACCTTTACCAACGTTTGTCCTTGCTCGATCCAGGCTGATCTTGATCTCTAAGTTCTTCAGAAGGTCCTTGATCTGGATTTTATGAGTAGAACAAAATGACTACAGATTATTACCAGATGCTTAACACAAAATAACAGAGATACAGTAAAACTGGTTTTCTATTCAATAAGGAAATAAGTTGAAACTGTAAAATGTAGCGGAAAACAAGCTTGTTGGAATGGTGGCGGCTTATCTCTGAGAAGAGATGTGGCGGATGCACTCATTTGCAAGAACATCATTACAATGAGGCTCTCAAGGCTCTTTTACAATAAACAGGAGTTTCAAAAACCCTAAACATCCAAAAACCTAACTCTAGGATATGAAGTGCCAAAAGTCATATGGGCCCCGTTTGGGTAAGTCAGTACATCAACTTCCCAGGGTCGTAACTTTTGCATACGATCTATGTTTTAGGCATATGATAACCCATTGAAAATATCTATCTGAGGACTACAACAATTGCACATGAATCGCAACATACCCCAAATAACATCGTTTAGGGCCTCAAAACGGCTTCGAAAGTTCAGGACCCGAAAAACTGCTAAAAATAGTAAATTATCAAAATTGCGAGAAAGCTGTTTTGAGCCAGCTGGAAAAGGTGGGTGGCCACCGATATCCACCTGGATCAATCCTCCATCCTTAGGAAGCAATGGTCTCCACTGCGTTGAGTTACCCCATTAGATGAGGAAATTTCTGCTGAATTTGGCCCTGGGTGAGCCACTTGCCTTGGTGCAGGAGCTACCTTGCTTTGACGACTCGATAAAGCTGGATCCTTTGTTGTCGAGTGCCCTTGATCTGTGTGTCCACAATATGATCACTGGATGACTGTTGTATGCAGTTAGGGTTGAGATCTATTGGTGTCAGCTGTTCTGCTACGTCTGAGGTGTTCAATAATGGTGGGAAATAAGGCCGAAGAAGGTCCACATTGAACACTGGGTGCAGGACAAGGAAAGGAGGAATGTTGAGCACAAAATAATTATCCTCCACAACCTTGGTGATGGTGTACGACCCATAACAGAGTGGGCGAAGCTTCTGATGGGGTCTTGTAAGGCATTCTTTTTGCAAGTGCAACCAAACTTTGTCGCCCACCTAAAACTTATGTGGAACCTGATGTTGATCATGGCATTGCTTGTACTTGTCATTGGACTTCTGTAGGATACCCTAAACCTGTTAGCGAATGTGATGGATCCTCTCAATGAACCGGGTGGCTTTGTCATCCTTAGTTGGAGCAGGAGAGGAGTTGGTCGAGGTGACCGCAAGGGGAAGTGCAACATCTATGGGACCCAATGGTTGGAATCCCAACCCCACCTGAAAGGGGATGTGGCTGGTTGAGCTATGCAGGGCTCGGTTGTGGCTATGCTTGACATAGGTAAGACTCTCATCCCATGTGCGAGTGTGCTTGTAATTATACATATGCAGGATATCCACGATCATTCAATTTAGGACCTCAGTTTGGCCGTCTGTCTGGGGGTGGAAGGCCGTGGATTTGGTGAGCTTGGTGTCTAGCAGTGACCAGAGGCTCGACCAGAATGTGATGAGAAATCGACTATCCCAATCTGAGACAATGGTCAGTGGGATTCCAAAATGTGCCCAGACCCGTTCAAAGAAGAGCTTGGCAGTGGCTTCTGCTGTGATGCTCTTCTTGCAACCAACCATAATCACCATCTTAGAAAAGCGATCAACAACCACAAAATTACAGTCATTTCCTCGCTTGGTGGATGGAAGGCCCGACATGTAGTCCATTGAGATGGATTCCCATGGCCTGTCAGGAGTAGGAAGAGGGGTGTACAGGCCCTGTTTCTTAGTGGTTGGTTTGGCAATAGTGCATGCAGTGCAAGACTTGATATACTTGCGGACCTCCTGTCGAAGTTTTGGCCAATAGAAATGTTTTTGTAGCATTTCCACTGTCTTTTCGACGCCAAAGTGTCCTGCCACCCGGCTGTAGTGGGCTTCCCAAATCAGCTTCGCTCGCTCACTTGATGGAACACATATATGGCCCAGTCGACACAACAACCCATCCTGAAGATGGAAAGTATCGACAACTACCTTTGCACCCAACATTTGGTAGGTGGTGGTGAAGTCCGGGTCTATCTCATAGAGTTGGGGCCATCTAGAGGTCTCATGGACGCATGAGTCTGGCACTATGGTGAGTGCCACGACTAGTGGTCTGCTGAGGCAATCAGCGATGTGGTTGGTGCTTCCTGTTTTATACTTGATGTTGAGGTGGAATTGCTGTAAGTATGTGGACCACTTTTGATGGCGGTCATTCTGCAATTTTCCTTGTGTCTGCATGAACTGCAATGGCTTATGATTAGTGTGGATGACTGTCTCCCTCCCAAGAATGTAATGTCTCCATTGACGACAAGCTTGCACAATGGATTACATTTCTTTGTCATAAGTAGGGTACTTACGGACAACATATGATAGTATCACACTATGATAGGCCACAGGGTGGTAGTGCTGCGTGAAAATGACACCCACAACATAGTCAGAAGCATCAGTCTCAATCTCAAAGGGTTGCTGTAGGTCTGGTAGTAAAAGTACTGGTGTTGAGCACAAGCGCTGCTTCATATCATCGAACGCTTGTTGTTGGGGCCGACCCCATGCAAATTTTTCCTTACCACCACCCCTGGTTATTTGGCTGAGGGCCCATGCAATATGGGAGAATCCCAACACAAACCTGTGGTAGAAATTAGCAAGGCCCAAGAAGCTCTGAAGCTCAATGAATGTGGTTGGGGTTGGCCAGTCACGGATGACTTGGATCTTGGCTGGATCCACATGTACTCCATGTTGATCAATGATGTAGCCTAGGTAATAGACCCTGTCCATGCTAAAGGAGCATTTTTCCAAGTTGGCGTATAGCTTGTGCTACTGTAGGGTGTGCAGAACCTACTGAATATGATGCAAGTGTTCGGCCCAAGTCTTGCTGTAAATGAGAATGTCATCCAGATACACCACTACAAAAGTATTGGTGAATGGTTGCAGGATATCATTCATCATCCTCATGAAAGTGGCTGGAGCATTTGTCAGACCAAAGGGCATGACCAACCATTCAAAAAGGCCGTCCTTTGACTTGAAGGCGGTCTTCCATACATTAGTCTATTCTATCAGGACCTGGTGGTAGCCAGAATTTAGATCAATAATACTGAAGTGTTTGGCCCCCATGAGTTGATCAAGGAGGTTGTCGATTCAGGGAATTGGGTACCGGTTTTTGACTGTGATTTTGTTTAGAGCCCAATAATCAATGCAAAGTCACCAAGTTCTATCTTTCTTCTATACCAACACGATTGGGCTCCCGCAAGGTGATGAGCTGGGACGGATGTGCCCCTTGTGGAGCGATTCTTGGATTTGTCACTTGATCTCCTCATTCTCTAACAAAGAGGGGTGATAGACTGGCCCATTGGGCAACAGTGCGCCGGGGGTCAGATCGATGGGGTGCTTGAACTGGAAGTGAAGAGGTACCCCGGTAGGTGAGGAGAAGATATCCGAGTATTCTTCCACGACCTTATCTACTTGCTTCTGCTGTGTGGAGAGGTTGGCCGCAGAGACCTTGGATGTGGCTGTCATTTTTCTCTCATTCTGAGAGCGAATCATGAAGAAGACAAACTTCCCCATCTGAGAGATGACCTTCTTGCATTGCTTAGCAAAGATCAAAGAAATAGCACTAGGTGGGACAACCTCGGGTATCCTGTACAATTTCCTGTTCAAAGTAATAATAACACTATGAGGCCTAGACTCATATACAACATGACATTGCCATAAATAAGGTTGGCCCAAAATAACATCACAAACTTCGAGAGGAGCAACATCAAACAATACCTCGTCTTTGAAGGGCTTGATGTCGTACGACATTCGACACTGTTGGCTGATGTAGAGATCACTTCCTTGGTGGAGCCATCCAATGGTGTAGGGTTGTGGGTGTGGCATTGTTGGCAAGGCCAGCCACTTGACGACCTCTGCAGAGATGAGGTTCTTCTAGCTACCACTATCAACGATGAAGTGTAGTGGGGTGCCTTTTACCCACATCTGTGAATGGAAGAGGCTCTCTCCTTCTTATGGCTCGTCTGGTTTACCATGCTGGAGCTTGGTGGTAGCAACGGTGGCACTGGGTTCCACATCAATGATCCATCTTCCCCTTTCTGGTTCTGACTCAGAGTCAGAACCAACATCTGATTCAAAGGCTTTCACTTTGGCCACCAACGTCTGCTTTGAGAGGCAGTTAACAGTGTTATGCCAAGGGCTCTTATGGAAGTCACACCACTTCTCGATATCTTTCTTTGTCTTTCCAGTGTCCTTCTTTGCTTGCGGCTTGGACTGGTTATCCTGATACTGTCCATCTTTGCTCTGTCCTTTGTTCTGTGGGTTGGGGCTGCCCTTTTCTAGATTTTGTTGTGAGGGGTTCCCCGACCCAAATTGTTGCATCTTTTGTTTGAGCTTCTGCTTGATTTTGACGGCATATCGGTAGGCCGTGCCCAAGGATGAGAAGTCTAGAAATTCCATTTCGGTCTGGATGTATCTATGCAGAGCACCATGATACTTGAGCACCAGATGTCACTCTGAATCTTTGATACCCATCTTGGTGCGCAAGGTATGGAAGATATTTGTGAAATCTGGCACCCCTTGGTCTCTTTCTTACCGTAGTGTGGTCCATTTGGTATACAAGTCGTCATAACTTCTGACAGGGTAGTATTGTTCCTTAATATCATCCTTGAAGGATTCCCAGGTGGCCATGACTATAAATAATGAGGGTTCCTTTGTTTCCTTTTTCTCACAGAAATTTTCCCACCAATCTTTGACATGGGGAATGACTTTGAGGAGCGCAAAAGTAATATTTTCTCTATTCGAAAAGTTATGGACAGAAAAATACCCTTATAGTAGATTCAACCACTTGTCTACAACATCTGAGTCTATCTGACCTTCAAATATAGGAATATCAAAGTTTATTTGTACCTTGAAGGGGTGGTGCCTCCACTCGAAGAAGATGTGTCGCCTGTTGGTAGTCGCCGAAGGATTTTCGTGAAATTATCCATTATCTCGTTCCTCTGTTGCGTGAGGGCTTCCTCAATCAACAGTTTGAAAGGATCTCCTATCCCATCATCTTTCTTTTCTCCTTCCATGAGAGGTCGCTTGGGTGTGCGAGAGCTTTTGTCCTCAAGAGAAACAAGCTCGAGACCTAACTCTTTGTACTCCGACCTCATTGGGGACATGCATTAAGACAACAAGGAGCATACCGCTCTGATACCACTGATCTGGATTTTATGAGCAGAATGAAATGACTATAGATTATTACTAGATGCTTAACATAGAATAACAGAGATACAGTAAAACTGGTTTTCTATTCAATAAGGAAATAAGCTGAAACTGTAAAATGCAACGAAAAACAAGCTTGCTGGAATGGTGGCGGCTTATCTCTGAGAAGAGATGTGACGACTGCGCTCATTCATAAGAAGATTATTACAATGAGGCTCTCAAGGCCCTTTTACAATAAACATGAGTTTCAAAAAACATAAACATCCAAAAACCTAACCCTAGGAGATGAAGCGCCAAAAGTCATGTGGGCCCCGTTTGGGTAAGTCAGTACATCAACTTCCCGGGGTCGTAACTTTTTCATATGATCTCCGTTTTATGCATATGATAGCCCATTTGAAAGATCTATCCGAAGAATACAATAGTTGCACAAAATTTCATGATGAAATTTTGCAACCACAACATATCCCAAAAAACGTCGTTTATGGCCTCAAAACGACTTCGGAAGTTCAGGACACAAAAAACTGCTAAAAATAGTAAATTATCAAAATTGCGAGAAAGCTGTTTTGAGCCAGCTAGAAAAGGTGGGTGGCCACCGATATCCACCTGGATCAGTCCTGCAATACAATGAGCAACAACAATGAAACATACTTCCTACTCTACCATGATTAGCTTCATAATAGATCTATCAAAAGAAACAAGTTCATGAAACATATACAAACTTAAAGGAAACATGCCAAGCACATATTTATATTAATGAAAACAAAGAAAAGTTCTTACAACCATAGATGTATATGCAACAACTTCACCAAGCTCTCTTTGTCCAACCCCTTTCTCAAATAATCCACCATCAAAATGAATATGCTTTACTGGTTGTCTCCATTATGAGATCATAAGTTTGATGCCTCTAAACTGCCATGTGATTTTCACCATGAGAAGGCCTCCTTATATAAGCTTGGAGAGGCCCAACCACCTTAGATATTCTTGGGATAGGTTGAGGATCTTTCTCCATCAGTTGTGGATCCTCCCTAAGATCCATCCTTGACCTCAGATTCGAATCCAACTAACTCTAGAGATGAGGGGGATTTTTCCCTGAGTTTCCTCAACAGTCAAAGATTTCCTCAAACAACCCAGTGCTCCCTCAGAATGGGACACAGAGTGTTGCAATGCTCCCCCAAAGAAGGGTAGGGAGCGTTGGCACTCCTTGACAGTGGGTGGGGGAGCACTGCCCAAAATTTCCTTAAAAAATCCCAACACTCCGCTAGAAGGGTGCACAAAGTGCTGGAACGCTCCCCCAAGGAAGGGTAGGGAGCGCTGACACTCCCTGATAGTGGGTAGGGGAGCACTGGCCTTCAAAATTGATTTTTAAGTGGTTTTCTTCATGGAAAATGCTTTGTACTCTTCATCAAATGATTTCTCTTCCTTAAACCAGTGTTTGAAGGTGTCTTGATTGTCCTTGTGATGTCGTTAGAGACACGACATAAGAGAGATGGAAGTATGATGTTTGCGACACTTGTGACACTTGCAGCCAAAATGCGACACTTGAAATGACGACAATAGGTCATCATTGAAGTGAGTGATTTTGATGTGTAACAGATTGCCCCCCAAAGTGCGAAGTTAGAAGACAAAAACTTATGAATGAATTACTTTGTATACTTTCTTGAGCAAGGGTATGGATGCATAGAACCTGGTAGAAGCTACACACAACCATCAAACAAATATTATGACATGTTTCAAACCCAAGGCTGGCATACCTATGCTTGGGTGATAAAGACTTGCAAGGTATGTCCGCCATAATATACACTGCGGATCCATAATTGTATTAACAAAAAGGTATATCCACCAAAGATACAATGTGGATCTATACTCCCATGACATGAATTGATCGTAGCCACGAAAAATGCACAATGGATCTACATGACAACAAGACATAGCCATAGACCAATACAAAGTGGATCTATGTAACAATATATGTGTCAATCTTCAAAAGAAACTTCGTCGCAACCTGGGCAAATTATATATCAGAGTGATCACTCAACCCAGGGTCTTCTTACTGATCCCGATGCAGTACGAGTCTAACCATGTGAATAGATGTTTTGATGTCGAACATGGTAGAAACCACTTGATTACCAGTCGATGAGGTAAACTGTTAACAAGCCTGAGGGAAATCACCATTGATGTCAATGATTCTCAAGGTACCCTAGTACATTCCAGTGAATGTGAACAAATGAGATGAAGTCGAACATACATGGAATCATCCGATTAGGGGTCAATGATGTAAACCCATTGAGGCATGTAGGTCCCAACTTACTAACTGGTTTACATTGAGGCCTACCATTGAGGCATGTATACTCGTTTACATTCTGATGTATTTTCGAGTGTGAGAAAGAACAAATACTAAGCTCAGTATTGAGGCATGTAGGTCCCAAGGTACTAACTGGTTTCTAAGTCTAGTTCTCGGATAATGTGTTGAAGTCAATAGGAATAGAATCTTCGTAGGAGGGCCTTGATGTATCCCCCATCAACGACATGAAACTGACACATATATGTAATTTGGTAGATCAAATGAACATGGACTGACACGGGTATTGAAATAGGATATTTGTGGTGGCTGACTCTCGAGGCAGATACTTCCCTTGAACACTGAGGCACAACAGTAGAAACATGACATGGACCAAAACATGATGATGCAGTGCATACTGTGAATTTCTTCAGGTGACCCAAAGGAGTAAAGAAACTTAGAGGATTGGTTCAGTGCAGAGGTTCAACAGATTAAATTGTATGCAAAGACAAAGTGCCGTGTTCAAGGGCGACCGTAAGAGTTACCTGTAATGTTCCAAAAAACTTCTTGGCTTGCTTCCTTCAAATGTTTTCCCCCATCCAGATAGACGAGTACCTCTTTTTAATTTAACGAGCTCGAGGAGGGTAACACATGATCGATATAACTCACCTTCGGTAAGTCTCTCTTCCTTTGTTTAATGAACTAGAAGAATTAAGGGTTCGGTCCCGTATGGGCCCTTCAATGTATGATTGTTTAACGAGTCCAAAGAAGGTAAACTCAATGATTTTTCATATTTAGAGAGTCTGAAAAGATCTTAAAGACGACTCCAGTTTTGTCCTTTTTCGTAATTTTAGTCTCGCGAGGCTGAAAAAGAGATAACATACCACTCAAAAGATGCCCTTTCAAACCTTTTAACTAGGATGAAAGGAAGCAAGATCACTCAGCAATATTTTCATGTTTAGAGAGTCTGAAAAGAGCTTAAAGATGACTCCAGGGGGTTCCTTTTTCGTACAACCTTTACGAGTTAGAAAAAGTGATAAAAGTATACTCGTTTACATTCTGATGTATTTTCGAGTGTGAGAAAGAACAAATACTAAGCTCAGTATTGGTTTCATTTTTACCTAAGCTTGAAACAAAATTAAACTATGCTTGTAAATTCCCAACGTAAATTCCAAAGGTAGAGATACCCATGGATGGTTGGTACTCTGCCCCCAGCTTGAAAATCTAGTGGCATAACTCCATAAAGATAATCAAAGGTTGGAGACATGCCCCCCCAAGCTTCAATTCATTCACCAACTTTGAGGTTGTCACCAATTTCTATACTAGATGGAGAAAAAGGATACAGGTGGATGAAAAGAAGGTTCAAATACGAGATTTCACGAAAGACTCGACTTGGTAGGAGAGGTGACTGTTTCATTTTTTAACGAGCTTGACACAGGAAAAGAACTATGCTCAGGAATCCGATTTCAATCCCCATATTTCCGTTTCATTTTTTAATGAGCTTGCTACAGAGAGGAAAAACTATGCTCAAGACCTCTGTTTCATTTTTTAACGAGCTTGCCACAGAGAGGAAAACTTTGCTCATTAACTCTTCTTGATCATGGCTTCCAAGAGGATAACACTGTGGAATGACACCATGTCAAGGGACAAAACTTGGTCATGGCTTCCAAGAGATCTTCACTGGATGGAAGAACAATGCTCTGGAATGAACACATGTCGAGGGTTGCGTCAGGGGTAAGGAGATCAGGCTCCAATAGCCCTACTGAAGATATCACCATGTCAACTACCGGATCTAAGTCATCGGAAGTTGAAATCATGGGAGACAACACCACATAATTGACCTATGGTAGGGGTGATACCGACTGCATATAAGAACCGTTTAGGGAGATCATTGGGTTGATGGTCAATTCAGGGCCAACCAACGAAAATTGATCAATAGTCACCATTCTTCCATCATGCGGGAAATATATCACACAAAAAAAAGTGGACACAATAGCTTTCAAGGCATAGACATAATCTCGCCCAAGGAGTAAATCGAAATCCAAGGGGTCCTGGACTACCATAATGTCAATAAAGACAGTTTTCCCTCCCAAAGTTATAGGAAACTGGGGAAGGATCCCTAAAGGGTGACTGGTTCTTCTGTTAAAAGAGAACAGAGTCTGGGTAATCGGCACAAGCTGAGGATAACCCAAATTTTTCCAAGCAATAAAGGACAAAATACTAATGAACGAACCTTCATCTATCAGCGCATGATGAACGTCCCGACCACAAACCTGTACTGTAATCTTGAAAGGAATGTGAGAGGGAAGATGAGGTCTAGTTAGAAAACCCCAATAAAAAAGGATGGCCTCATTACTTGGAGGGGTTTTCACAGGAGAAGGAGGAATGCCCCCCGACATGGTAATGTGGGTAGAAACAGGTTTACTCTCTTGTGGGAGAGTAGGATCGATTGATAAAGACATCAAATTGATCACTTTGGTTTCATTCTCCAAGGGGAGAATGGGGTCGACAGGTGGAAAAGGATCAACCTCTTGGGTTGCACTCTGTAACGGGAGAGCGAGATTGACGGAAGATGGGATCAGATCAACCACTTTGTCAATTGGTTCAACTAAGGACGTGACCAAATTGACTACATGATCAACTAGACTGACCGATGAAGGGACCATAGAAACCACTTTGGCACTCGTCAGAGGAGAAGTGGGATTGACCACATTGGCACTCTTATTATGAAGGGTGGGACTGACTAATAACAAGACTGGATCATTTACTTGGGTTTCACTTTTCAGATCAAAAGTGGGGTGTAACACCCTGTTTCCCCCAGATTGTAAATATAACTGAACTGGCCAAGGACCATGGCAAAACTCATAAGTATGAATATGTGATGTAAATGGACCTACAGGAAGAGGTCAACGAATGTAAATAACAGTTTGAATTTATTGCAGAACTGTTGAGAGGGGATGTGCAGAAAAGAGACCACGATGGTGGTGGAGGGCACCTGGAAAAAGGGGCGTTAACTTCCACCAAGAATTAAATACCGTATTTTGGACTCCACTGGCCCGGAGAACCAAAAGCGGTCGCTAGCCCTGAAATTAATGCCTTGCAGGCCGGTAGGTTGATGGCTTGATGAGGGATGGGGAGGTGAACCGCCTATCCGTAGAGCCATCATGACTGACCAGGGCGGGGGTAATCGTGCCACACACAACGTTGCGAGAGGATAAGGCGTATGGCAGAAGCGATTGAAGAGGGAGACGCGAGGGGAACTCTGGCAGTTCTACGCCGAGTGAGTGATCGCAGAGAGGAGGGGATTGCAACCTTCGCTCCTGGGCACTGGAAGACAGGGAGACGCAGGTCTCAGAACATCGTGGTCTTAGCTCGGGGGTGGCTAGTGGTAAATCCATTAGGAGTCGTTACGCCTACGGTTGGGTGGAAACGAGCACCCCTCTCAGCAGTTGCTTCCATTGCTGAAATTATTTCTGATAAGTGTTTTGCTCATATTGCATCTTGAATTATATGCTGTCACATGTGTTCAAAGACTTGTGAAATTGTAAATGTTTCCTGTGTAAGAATGTCTGTGTAGTAATTGATCATAAGGAGTAGATATTAGCTCATAGAACTGTGAAATTGTAAAGGATTGCAGCATGAGAGTGTCCGCGTAATGTTTGATATGAATAAGTTGATATATGCTTATCACAGAGGATACCATGCACGACTTACGTTGATAAATAAGTCTAGTTATTCTTAGATTGAGCTAAGTTAGGCACCCAGCCCGTCCTCGGGAAGCTATTTCTTCTATCTGTCTCCAGGAAAGCCCTGGAATAGACCCCTAGTAGAGATTCCCTCTTGTAGAAGGGATACTTAGCCATTCTCGAGAAGGTCCTCAAGGAGGAAGAAACCGACGGTCAAATCTTACAGAGAAGACTGACAGAATCCCGTCAGCCGTCAGATCTCGAGAAGTTGCGCGGGGTTTAAGCCCTATCGTGCATAGGAGGAGTCCCGGAAGAGTCATCGAAAAAATCTGAGCCATCGGGGTTTTGGTAAGTCTGTGAATCGAGGCCTTGTGGTTCTCGAAATCCCGAGAACAGATCCTAGCCGTTGATCTCGGCAGGACACGTGTCAGCGTTCTGGGGAGGCGTCGGGATTTTACCATCGGAGATTTTATGAGTGTGGAACCATTGCATAATGAAATCGCGATATGCGATTTACCGATCGGATCTGGACCGTCCATTATGCGTGACGTGTGTCAGGAGATCTGGAGTGGGTCAGAGTATTAGCCATCGGGAAATCGACATTTCCATGGACAAGTGATCGGGGAAATCCAAGAGAAAACCCCGATGAGATCTGAGCCGTCCGTTCACACGGGACAGGTGTCAGGGATCGGACGAAAGTCGCAGATCGGGAAATCGGAGTTCTCAAGGTCATGAGAACTGAGACGTCAAAAGTCTCGAAATCCCGAGAGTTAATCTGAGCCGTTCATCTGAGGGACAGGTGTCGGAGATCAAGGCACCATCGGAGTTTGATGCATCGGAAAATCGGAGTTTCCAAGGACATGGAATGCTCGCGACAGGAAATCGTGATCCGCGATTTCCCGACGGGATCAACACCGTCCATCAGCGAGGACGCGTGGCGAGAGATCCCAGAAAGTCAGAGTTCGGCATATCGGAGTTTCAAGAGCCATGAAACTCTTACACAATGGAATCGCGATTCACGATTTCCTGATACACTCAAGGCCGTCCATTTGGAGGACAGGTGGCAACCGTCCAAAACCGTCAGCGGTAGGCCCCATCGGCATATCGGGAATCGACGTATCGGGGATTTCAAGGACACGAAACCCTTGCATTACGAAACCGCGATATGCGAATTTCCGACACCATCATAAGCCGTTGATCCAAGAGACACGTGTCGAGCATCCGGAGAGAATCGGAAATCGGGATATCACGAGTCCCGGGTAAATGTGTTTTGTGTCATCGCAAATGCCGAAACCCCGATGGAAGGTTATACGGCGGCAGTCATATGGTAAGTGGTCACATGGATCATTATATAGCCAAGGGGGCTAGCCAGTGTAAAGGCACGTCGAGAGTCCAGAGGACTTGTGCATCAGGACATTGAAAGGCGCCAAACCCCGACAGGATTTAAGGCTAGGGTCTTGTGAAGCTTGTGGTCATATTGACCAGGACTTAATCCGGAGAGCCAATACGCTAGGAGCACATCGGGGATCGGAGGATCGGGAGTTCCAGGTACATGTGCACCCTGGCACCGCAAACTCCGAAACTCCGATGAGAAGTTATCACTATGGTCATATAGGAACCAGTAGTGTGGACCAAAGGCTTAGCCAAGTGAGGCTGAGGCAACCAAGGAGCGAAATCGGAGATCGGTGATTACAGTTGCCAAACATCGTGGGTGTCAAAACCCCGATAGAAGAAACCCTGATAGGAGCAGGTGACTGTGGTCATATGACCGCAGGTCACGTGCACCAGCAGTATGCTAGAGGGGGCTGAGAAAAAGGGGCGCGTCGAAAATTCGTTCCATCGGTGATCGGGGATTCGGGAGGACAGGGACCTTCGACACCGCAACCTTCGAAACCCCGAATCCCGATATTGAACCAGGGATTGGCATTACGCTAATGCAGGTTTGTGGAGATTTCTCATTCATGGGAGATTAACCAAAATTTTTAAATTATGATAGTGGGTGTGTTACAAAGTGGTATCAGAGCATGGTTACAACACTCGACCTGATTGGGCTCATGCACTAGTCGCACCCGTCGCGCATAAACCTCGTATGAAACACTCCTATGAGGAGTAACCCCCTGACTTAACTATCTTATCCAGGATTAAAAACTTGGAATATGAACACTCGACTGTGTATGCATGTGAAAGAATTATGGAATTATGCACGAATTATAAAATGTATTTAACTCTAGACTAATATCTAGCATTTGTCTTTTCACTCAAGCGGACGATCAACCGCGGGAATCCATAAACGCAGAGTATGGTGACTCACCAAGAGGTGGGAGAAGGCTCCCACAACAGAGATGAAGAGTTTGATGAAAGAAGAGCAATAGGAACCCCTCCAGACCTAGCTGAGACTGTGAGGAGCTTCATGGTCGAATTGCAAAGCTGCAAGGCCGATAATGAAAGGATGATGAAAGAACAAGAAAAGAAAACTGAAATTAATGCAGTTCTACTGCAGAGCTTATTTGACCTACAGCGACAAATGCAGCATGAACCTGAGATGCAGAATCGCGGTCATTACAATGGTCACACTGAGAGAAGCACATCCAGAAAGGTCCACCCCAGAGGTAAAGGACCAGTGCCAGACGATTCCACTGAGAACGAAGCTGGCGATTCATAAGGCTCTTCCAGCAGCAGGATCGGTTCCTATTCTCAAAAGAAACAGAAGAAGCAAAAGACTTCGAAGAGTCATAAATTTGAAGAATTCAAAAAGGCCAGACCTCCCTCCTTCGACGGTGAGATAAATAAGGGAGAGGAAGCTGAGGCGTGGCTACTTGGGCTGAAGAAATATTTCAGAGTCCATGACTTCTCAGAGAACTTGAAGGCCTGAGTGGCCACTTTCAATCTAAATGGAAAGGCGTCCATCTGGTGGGAAGACCTTAAGAATATAAAAGGGGTCCGCGAGGAGGACCTGTCTTGGAAACAGTTTGAGAAGTACTTCCGGAAGAAGTATTTGTCGGAAAGATATTTCGACGAGAAGGCTAAAGAGTTTTATGAACTCAAACTGGGCCAACTTACCATGGAGGAATATGTCAACAAATTCCTTGACTTACTGAGGTACGTACCCTACATCAAAGCAGAGAAGGTGAAGGCACAACACTTCATCAGCGGGCTTCCCAAAGAATGCCGGAACCGAATTGAGTTTGACGAACCAAAAACCTTAGAAGATACTATACGAAAGGCAACATATTGTCATGAGCAATATGGACATCGGGCAGAATCCCGTGGAGACTGGAAACAAAAAAATGGTTCAAAATTTCAGAAGAAGGGGAGAAAATTCTCGGGATTTAAAAACTACAAGAAGAACCACAGAATTAACTTTCCAACCCGGAGTGTACTCCAGCAAAACTTTCCCTCGGCGGACGGAAATAAAAATTCTGGACCTATACCAATAAAGACTGATAACCCAAAAATAAAACTTTTGGAATGCTGGGATTGCAGAGGAGATCATCTCCGGAGAGACTGTCCACTCCGACAACAGAACAGTCGGAAGATTTATAACATGCAGGAAGCTACCACAGTCAACGATGTGGCCAGGAGTGTGCCATAGATTTATGCAGCCT
>ML816215.1:50246-70610 GCA_009831015.1 Picea engelmannii | reverse complement strand
CCTATCGGCTAGCACTTCCTCCCATAGTAAAAGCACATAATGTTTTCCATGTTTCCTTATTGAAGAAATATGTACATGATGCTAATCATATAATTGACTGGTCTGTGATCCAGGTGGAACCGGAGGGAGAATTCCTGCCAGAAACCCAATGCATATTGGACAGAAGGGAAACCCAACTCCAGAACAGAACCATTGGATAGGTCAAGGTGCAGTGGAAACATTTTGCCCCAGATGAGGCTACATGGGAAATGGAGGATGCCATGAGACAGGCATATCCGATTTTGTTTACTTTTGTACATGTAATTCATGTTAGTAGCTAAGAACATCAAGGACGATGTTCCGTTTTAAGGGGGAGGGAATTGTAACACCCTGTTTCCCCCAGATTGTAAATATAACTGAACTGGCCAAGGACCATGGAAAAACTCATAAGTATGAATATGTGATGTAAATGGACCTGCAGGAAGAGGTCAACGAATGTAAATAACAGTTTGAATTTATTGCAGAACTGTTGAGAGGGGATGTGCGGAAAAGAGACCATGATGGTGGTGGAGGGCACCTGGAAAAAGGGGCGTTAACTTCCACCAAGAATTAAATACCGTATTTTGGACTCCACTGGCCCAGAGAACCAAAAGCGGCTCGCTAGCCCTGAAATTAATGCCTTGCAGGCCGGTAGGTTGATGGCTTGATGAGGGATGGGGAGGTGAACCACCTATCCGTAGAGCCATCATGACTGACCAGGGCGGGGGTAATCGTGCCACACGCAACCTCGTGAGAGGATAAGGCGTATGGTAGAAGCAATTGAAGAGGGAGACGCGAGGGGAACTCTGGCAGTTCTACGCCGAGTGAGTGATCACAGAGAGGAGGGGATTGCAACCTTCGCTCCTGGGCACTGGCAGACAGGGAGACATAGGTCTTAGAACATCGTGGTCTCAGCTCAGGGGTGGCTAGTGGTAAATCCATTAGGAGTCGCTACGCCTACAGTTGGGTGGAAACGAGCACCCCTCTCAGCAGTTGCTTCCATTGCATAAATTATTTCTGATAAGTGTTTTGCTCATATTGCATCTTGAATGATATGCTGTCAGATGTGTTCATAGACTTGTGAAATTGTAAATGTTTCCTGTGTAAGAATGTCTGTGTAGTAATTGATGATAAGGAGTAGATATTAGCTCATAGAACTGTGAAATTGTAAAGGATTGCAGCATGAGAGTGTCTGCGTAATGTTTGATATGAATAAGTTGATATATGCTTATCACAGAGGATACCATGCACGACTTACGTTGATAAATAAGTCTAGTTATGCTTAGATTGAGCTAAGCTAGGCACCCAGCCCGTCCTCGGGAAGCTATTTCCTCTATCTGTCTCCAGGAAAGCCCTGGAATAGACCCCTAGTAGAGATTCCCTCTTGTAGAAGGGATACTTAGCCATTCTCGAGAAGGTCCTCAAGGAGGAAGAAACCGACGGTCAAGATCTTATAGAGAAGACTGACAGAATCCCGTCAGCTGTCAGATCTCGAGAAGTTGCGCGGGGTTTAAGCGCTATCGTGCATAGGAGGAGTCCCGGAAGAGTCATCGGAAAAATCTGAGCCATCGGGGTTTTGGTAAGTCTGTGAATCGAGGCCTTGTGGTTCTCGAAATCCCAAGAATAGATCCTAGCTGTTGATCTCGGCAGGACACGTGTCAGCGTTCTGGGGAGGTGTCGGGATTTTACCATCGGAGATTTTAGGAGTGTGGAACCGTTGCATAATGAAATCGCGATACATGATTTCCCGATAGGATCTGGACCGTCCATTATGCGCGACACATGTCAGGAGATCCGGAGTGGGTCAGAGTATTAGCCATCGGGAAATCGGCATTTCCATGGACAAGTGATCGGGGAAATCCAAGAGAAAACCCCGACGAGATCTGAGCCGTCCGTTCACACGGGACAGGTGTCAGGGATCGGACGAAAGTCGTAGATCGGGAAATCGGAGTTCTCGAGGTCATGAGAACCGAGACGTCGAAAGTCTCGAAATCCCGAGAGTTAATCTGAGCCGTTCATCTGAGGGACAGGTGTCAGAGATCAAGGCACCATCGGAGTTTGACGCATCGGAAAATCGGAGTTTCCAAGGACATGGAACGCTCGCGACAGGAAATCGCGATCCGCGATTTCCCGACGGGATTAACACCGTCCATCAGTGAGGACACATGGCGAGAGATCCCAGAAAGTCGGAGTTCGGCATATCAGAGTTTCGAGATCCATGAAACTCTTACAAAATGGAATCACGATTCATGATTTCCCGATACACTCAAGGCCATCCATCTGGAGGACAGGTGGCAACCGTCCAGAACCGTCGGCGGTAGGCCCCATCGGCATATCAGGAATCATCATATCGGGTATTTCAAGGACACGAAACCCTTGCATTACGAAACCGCGATATGCGAATTTCTGACACCATCATAAGCCGTTGATCCAAGAGACGCGTGTCGAGCATCTGGAGAGAATCGGAAATCAGGATATCGCGAGTCCCAGGTAAATGTGTTTTGTGTCATCGCAAATGCCGAAACCCCGATGGAAGGTTATACGATGGCATTCATATGGTAAGTGGTCACATGGATCATTGTATAGCCAAGGGGGCTAGCCAATGTAAAGGCACGTCGAGAGTCTAGGGGACTTGTGCATCAGGACATTGAAACGCGCCAAACCCCGACAGGATTTAAGGCTGGGGTCTTGTGAAGCTTGTGGTCATATTGACCAGGACTTAATCCAGAGAGCCAATACGCTAGGAGCACATCGGGGATCGGAGGATCGAGAGTTCTGGGTACATGTGCACCCCAGCACCGCAAACTCCAAAACTCCGATGAGAAGTTATCGCTATGGTCATATAGGAACCAGTAGTGTGGACCAAAGGCTTAGCCAAGTGGGGCTGAGGCAACCAAGGTGCGAAATCGGAGATGGGTGATTACAGTTGCCAAACATCGTGGGTGTCAAAACCCCGATAGGAGAAACCCTGACAGGAGCAGGTGACTGTGGTCATATGACCGCAGGTCATGTGTACCAGCAGTACGCTAGAGGGGGTTGAGAAAAAGGGGCGCTTCAGAATTCGTTCCATCGGTGATCGGGGATTCGGGAGGACAGGGACCTTCGACACCGCAACCTCCGAAACCCCGAATCCCGATATTGAACCAGGGATTGGCATTACGCTAATGCAGGTTTGTGGAGATTTCTCATTCATGGGAGATTAACCAAAATTTTTAAATTATGATAGTGGGTGTGTTACATGGGGCTGATTGATGACAGAATTGGATCAACTACTTTTGTTAGTGGTTCAACCGAGGATGAAACTAGATTGACCACCTGATCAACCAGACTGACCGGGGATGGAACCAGATTGAGCATTCCATCAACTAATGATTGGTTGGGGGAAATATTACGATAACCAGTTGGAAGTTGAAGCTTTACCAAAAGAGAAGAATCCTCATCCATACAAGGACAAAGGTGAGAATAATGATCACCTTCACATAACATACAAGGAAATTTGACAGTTGTCTTCTTCTTACCAACCTTAATGTCACTAGTTGACGGGGCATCACCAGCATGACCAGCAAGGGCGGATGATGTGGAGGGCCATAATTCTAAGACCTTGGGAATACCAGGGAAATCCCTCAGAAAGTGGCCACCCTTACAAAAACTGCAAGGGAATTTGGGTTTCAGATTCTTCGTTTTAATCTTATCGACCTCATCAACACTCGGAGTACTATTAACAATAGCTGTTGTTAACACCAATTCTTGCAAGGTGTTGTTTCTCTTCGATTTCAGACCCTTGGTGTAAATGCGTAGAAATGGAGTTTAAAAACCCATCAAATGAGTTTTATTCAAAGGCCGCAGTCATGAGCGCCGAGCACAGAAGAAGTCCATTTCGGGCTTAAAATGAAGCGAGCGAGCATTTTGTTTTCAACGGCAAGGATCCACAGATGGAGCAGATCAACGGTCATCGGGTAAGCTTGAGTCACGGAATTGCACGAGGTTTAGCGCATGGGCTCATCTCTTATGGCCAAATTCGCGAGGTGAAAAGCCATTTCGGCATTCCGGCTACCGGGAGTTCAAGAGACAAGGGAGCCGCTCTTCCACTGCATCGGGAATTCCCGAAACCCAAAACGTGAAATGAAAAAGCGCCCGGGAGCCATTTCGTCATTTCGGCTACCGAGACTTCAAAGGATAAGAGAGCCACTCTTCCACTGCATCGAGAATCCTCGAAACCTGAAACGCAAAATGAAAAAGCGCCTGGGAGTCATTTCGACATTTCGGCTACCGAGGCTTCAAAGGACAATGGAACTGCTCTTCCACTGCATCGGGAATCCCCGAAACCTGAAACACAAAATGAAAAAGTGCCCAGGAGCCATTTTGACATTTCGGCTACCGGGACTTCAGAGGACAAGGGAGCCGCTCTTCCATTACATCGAGAATCCCTAAAACCTGAAATGCGAAATGAAAAAGCGCCCGGGAGCCATTTCAGCATTTCGGCTACCAGGACTTCAAAGGACAAGGGAGCCGCTCTTCCACTGCATCGAGAATCCCCGAAACCTGAAACGCGAAATGAAAAAAGTGCCCAGGACCCATTTCAACATTTCGACTATCGGGACTTCAAAGGACAAGGGAGTCGCTCTTCCACTGCATCGGGAATCCATGAAACCCGAAATGTGAAATGAAGAAGCCCCCGAGAGCCATTTAGACATCTCGGCTACTGGGACTTCAAAGGACAAAGGGGTCACTCCTTTATGTTTTCAGTCTCGGCCAACCTCCATGGAAAAAGCAGTTAATGAATATTGAGTAGGTGGTTGAGACCTCAGCTCAAACCATGAATGCAGGGCATGGAGGTTCTGGCAGGCAGTCTGTCCAGGATCATCATGTGTGCAAGTTTTCCTAAAAGAGCCATGCCGATCTGATGT
The DNA here is from genome assembly GCA_009831015.1 of Picea engelmannii. NCBI lineage: Eukaryota > Viridiplantae > Streptophyta > Pinopsida > Pinales > Pinaceae > Picea > Picea engelmannii. The sequence continues at coordinate 65,685 of ML816215.1, read as the reverse complement.
CCTTGACTGATTAGAAGAACCTGCGCACGCTAAGTTAGACTTTAATGTCTCATCTACCCTCTTGCTACCAAGAGAGCGAATTGCTCTGAGTATATATACTCAGTTTTTGTATTTTTGTAAGGATCGTTGGTAGAGCAAATCTCCCGACTGTAAAGCTTTAATAAAGCCTCTGGTTCTCTGGTTATAGAATGATATTTTGAGATTTCTTTTTTGATGGCGGCGAGTCTCCTCCTTTCCGTTTTCCCTTGAATTTGAAGCCCGGGTATGGATGATCCAGTCGGGTGTTGTTGTAACTATACAATGCATGTTTGATTGTATTAGTTCTACAATGTTTGAGGTTTACTTTGAAGTTTCTCCAGTCTGAGAGGATCTCATATCTGAGACTTTTCCCCTTTCTTTTCTTTCACTTACTCACCACTATGCAAATTTACTGGCTTAAATTAGATCAAGACCTCGCATGTCCTTGCTGTTCCAACCCAGTTTTCTGAGTGAGTGATATTGTTCTGAGTTTACTTCCATTCGATCACCCCCTTTTAAAAAATCATGACAAAAAATGATGGGCCTCAGGCTTACTCTTGCTGCAATCCAGGAGTGACTTCTGACGCCAACATTTCTGGCGCAGTTGCCAGGGACGAAGTTGAAGATCTTCCCAGGGATTGAACAACATTGAATCTATAATTCTGAAGGTGAATCAGGCATCATAGCCCTTGAAGATTGCTACTGTGCACCTGGCGACTCCACTGTTTCAGCTGTGGCTACTTTTAGCACACCTGAAAGCTGACCCAGAGGAGATTTTTCGAGAAGGCTTCAACAACTGCTTTCTTAGCTTGAGAAGTTTCCTGGGAGGACACAATGTTAGGATATGGTCTCTGATGGTGAGCAAAGACCAGACACATTCAAAGATGCACATCTTTCACCTGGTGACTCCATGATCTGAGGATCGGTCGACGACCCCAATAATTCGATATGGAAAATATCTTAGCTCAAAGGTTGGATTTCTGTGACTTTTCCCAGATAGTTGGTTTTCCTAATCCACTGCCAGATAGAGATGAATGGGAAGATATCCTCCTTGAATTTCAAGCAAAAATTTTGGAGGTACCAGCTGAGCATTTACTGGACTTTCATGAGGTTATTCATCAACTTAATATCATGCATGAAGATGTCCAGATTAAGCTTTTTAAGTATTCATTAAAGGGAGTTGCTCTTGATTGGTGTCGATCTCTTCCCACTGCAAGCATCCATTCTTTGACAGGTTTTCAGACAACTTTCAATTCATTTTGTAAAAATTACTTCCCAGCTGAGTGTTTGTATGAAAACTGCTGTGATGAGTTTTCTTTGCTTCATAAAGCCTCTGCCGGCACTGAAGACTATGTTTGTAATGAATCTTTTACTCTGGAGGAAAGCATTTGCTATGAAAATCTAGAGGCATTGGATGATATTAATTATGTTAGCCCTAGCACGGAAGCATCTGAAATCATTTCAGATACATCTGTCCCTTTAGATGGTCATAAAGATCAACATGCCTCTTGTGAGAATTCTGAGTTTATAGAGCAGATGTTGTCTATAGTAGATGGCTCTCCTGAATATAGGGTTGAAGCAGATGTTCCTAGCAGCCCGACTTATGATGACGAAGATCTTCCAGTTTTTAAAGAAGAGATGGTTGTGGAAGAGGATTCTTCTCTTTTCCTTCAAGAGGTTGCCCATGATATATTTTTACCTAGGATTAAGGGTAAAAATATTATGTATGAATAGCCAGATGTAGCAGTTACTGCTGTCCTTGAAATGGATATTTTTGACAGTTATATTCTTGATGGGATCACTATTCTAGAGGTTGATCATAGAAATGAAGGGCAACCCCTTTTTGATGAATATTCTAGTGATGATGAGAAACAAGCTTATTCTACATTTGATCACTATGAAGACACCCACGAACATGACAATAAGCAGAGCTTTCCCATGGTCCCTATTTATGATGATTATGAATCTGATCCTTGGGAGAGCCATGGAGAAGAGGAGGAGGAGCCAAAGATGCAGTTTACAGAATGCGCAGAGCCAGTCAGTGAGCAGCCACCACCTGAGATCAGTTAGCCTACGTCAGCTATCCACCCACCTGTGCTTACCAGAGATATTCAGCCACACGTGAACAACTGTGTAGCAAATGAGGCTGCTTGTCACCCATTTTCTGGAGTTTGCCACTGGTCCTATGAGCCCGTGAAGGAATACACGGAGTTGTATTTCCTTCACAATTTGGAGCCGCCCTATTTCATTTCGACTTCAGCCTGTAAGGAGGAGTTGAAGAGCGTAACCATTCTGCTGTCACGGTTACACCATCTATTTGTGATCATCGACAGAAGGAAGGAGCTTCTATTCAGGAAGTTTCTTGATTGGCTATGGTGGAAGTTTTCTTTCACCTAGCCCCATGTAAACGAATTTATTAGTTTAGGACCGTACATAAATAAGCTCCTTGGAGCATGTGTGTTTATCTTTTATTTTCACTTCTCGGCATGCATTTTTAAGCAGGGTGTTTTGAGCTCTACTCCATAGCCCAACAAAAGGCAACTAGAATTGTAGAAGGAGTTCTTAGAGCATCCCAGGGATGACTCTATCCCCCATGGAGCCTAATGTTAGCACCAATTCTTGCAAGGTGTTGTTTCTCTCCGATTTCAGACCCTTGGTGTAAATGCGTAGAAATGGGGTTTAAAAACCCATCAAATGAGTTTTATTCAAAGGCCGCAATCATGAGTGCCGAGCGCAGTGCACAGAAGAAGTCCATTTTGGGCTTAAAATCAAGCAAGCGAGCATTTTGTTTTCAACGACAAGGATCCATAGATGGAGCAGATCAACGATCATCGGGTAAGCTTGAGTCATGGAAATGCATGAGGTTTAGCGCATGGGCTCATCTCTTATGGCCAAAGTCGCGAAGTGAAAAGCCATTTCGACATTCCAGCTACCGGGAGTTCAAGAGACAAGGGAGCCGCTCTTCCACTGCATCGGGAATCCCCGAAACCCGAAACATGAAATGAAAAAGCGCCCGGGAGCCATTTCAACATTTCGACTATCGAGAATTCAAAGGACAAGGGAGCCACTCTTCCACTGCATCGAGAATCCATGAAACCCGAAACACGAAATGAAAAAGCGTCCGGGAGCCATTTCGGCATTTTGGCTACCGGGACTTCAAAGGACAAGGGAGCTGCTCTTCCACTGCATCGGGAATCCCCGAAACCCGAAACGCGAAATGAAAAAGTCACCCGGGAGCCATTTCGACATTTCGGCTACCGGGACTTCAAAGGACAAGGGAGCCGCTCTTCCACTGCATCGGGAATCCACGAAACCTGAAATGAAAAATGAAAAAGCGCGCGAGAGCCATTTCAGCATTTCGGCTACTGAGACTTCAAAGGACAAGGGAGCCGCTCTTCCACTGCATCGGGAATCCCCGAAACCCGAAACATGAAATGAAAAAAGCGCCCGGGAGACATTTTGGCATTTCAACTACCGAGACTTCAAAGGACAAGGGAGCTGCTCTTCCACTGCATCGAGAATCCCTAAAACCTGAAACGCGAAATGAAGAAGCGCCCGGGAGCCATTTCGGCATTTCGGCTACCGGGACTTCAAAGGACAAAGGGGTCACCCCTTTATGTTTTCAGTCTCGTCCACCCTCCATGGAAAAAGCAGTTAATGAATATTGAGCAGGTGGTTGAGACCTCATCTCAAGCCATGAATGCAGGGCATGGAGGTTCTGGCAGGCAGTTTGCCCAAGATCATCCTATGTTTAGGTTTTCCTAAAATATCCATGCCGATATGATGTCCTCGACTGATCAGAAGAACTTGCAAACGCTAAGTTAGACTTTAATGTCTCATCTACGCTCTTGCTACCAAGAAAGCAAATTGCTTTGAGTATATATACTCAGTTTTTGTATTTTTGTAAGGATCGATGGTAGAGCAAAGCTCCCGACTGTAAAGCTTTAACAAAGCCTATGGTTCTCTGGTTATAGAATGATATTTTGAGATTTCTTGTTTAATGGCGGCTAGCCTCCTCCTTTCCTTTTTCCTCTGAATCTGAAGCCCGTGTATGGATGATTCAGTCGGGTGTTGTTGTAACTATATAATGCATGTTTGATTGTATTAGTTCTGCAACGTTTGAGGTTTACTTTGAAGTTTCTTTGGTCTGAGAGGATCTCATATCTGAGACTTTTCCCCTTTCTTTTCTTTCACTTACTCACTACTATGAAAATTTACTAGCTTAAATTAGATCAAGACCTCGCATGTCCTTGCTGTTCCAACCCAGTTTTCTGAGTGAGCAATATTGTTTTGAGTTTACTTCCATTCGATCACCCCCTTTTAACAAATCATGACATAAACTGATGGGCCTCAGGCTTACTCCTGCTGCAATCCAGGAGTGACTTCTGACGCCAACAACTAGTTGCTTGGATCCAACATCTGATGTAGTTGGAGGCTTGGTCCTTTTCTGGTTCTTCTTCTTTTCTTTCTGTTTCTTCTTCTTCTTATCAAATTGGATACTCGCTTTAGATATTTCACTAGGCAAAGAAGGAGAAATGGAAGGAGACCAGATGAGCGAAGAAGGAGAAAGGTCGACATGAGGTTGATGTGTGGGTGGTGTGCTTACATCTGAAGCACCTGCATTCGAGATCATCGTAGTGGAAAACAACCGTACCGGTAACCCAATTATGAGACCTGAAAGGCCCAAAGTAGCGATGTAAGGAGGACCAACATTTTTGTAAGAAGGAAAAAAAAAAGGGTTCCCTTGGCAAAGGGATTCCTTCATTGGTGATGACAGGAATTGACGCCATAAAAATAAAGATCCAACCTAGATTCTTCTAGGGAGAACAAACAACACACGCTAAAAATCTAGTAAGCAAGCAAGCAAACAAAACCTTCTCACAATGAGAACACTAGTTGGTGATGAAATCCAACGTCGTGGGAACAAAGTAAGAAGGGGATAAGATAGAGTGGGTGGAAAAGTTACGTTGATGACCTGCTTAACGGACTTACACCCTAGTGCAATCTCCCACACATAATCGTGGGTATACCCTCCAAGGAGTCCGAGTGAGTCTGGCCAACGTAAATTCCAGGTACCGTGAAGACTTGCCCCTCCACAGTCACCTTGTATAAAGACCCTAAAGAGATAGGCCACTAAGGTTACCAACTACAACAATGATGCCTTGGGAAACAATCGACAGTCCGATCCACGTGCAAGGGCAGGGTATCTAGCCCGAAATCAACTTGAAAGGATTCCACTCATCATTGTGGGTATACCTTCAAACAACCCCCATAATACGCACAATATCTACACCAAGAACAACAAAGCAGGGTGAGTAACTCTACCAGTCTTAATGCGACCTCAGGTTTGACCCTTGTGTGAGAAGGGCTTCCCAGGACAAAATGTAGCAATTGGATTTCACTTCTCCCTAACAAAAGATCCTATGTTTGTTTGCAGCTTTGGAAAGTTATCTTGCACACCTATTCCAAAGCCCCACAATTGATTTAATGTAGGTTTAGTACCAGAAAATGTAAAAATGTCTAATCAATTTTAGTTTAGCGCTTGATTTTTAAGGCTATTGTTACTCAAAAGGAAAATGACATGGACAATATGGTGTTTTGACTGACTCGAAAGTTATGCAAAGAGATGAATATGAAAAATTTTCATTTCGATGAAAGCTATGCTATGAGAAGGAGAAAACATTCATCATTCCAGATGCACAATGTCCCAAAATGCCAAAAAAAATGCAATTCCGCTACTTCAAATGCAAGCTAGTTTCACTACCCAAAAGCAAGAATGCATTTATCTTCTTTGTTTGATTATGATGTATACAGAAAGAAAATACAAAAACTTCAATGGTCCACTACTTTCAATCAGGAGAAATAGACCTATGTAGATTCAAAAGACACGAAGCAAAAGGGCTACAAAAAAAGCATGCACTCAAGGCAGTGAGGTATGAAAGAAAACAAGTAGAAAATTGTTCTAACAAGAAAGAACACCATCAAGGATTATACAACCAATCAAGCATTCAAGGAATACAATAAAATGCAGAGAAGAATTGTTGACACAGGGGCAGACCGAAGGTTCAACGCTCAAGAGCGCACCAACAAAAACCTAACTACCGACCCTTTCGGCAACACCTGCGAAGCAGATGAAGTCTCACTCGAGGTAGAGGCAGGGGTGGTTATATGACTCAGATGTCTGCAACCTTAGCTGGGACACTGATATGTGATTATATCTTTTATAGGGCACTTAGCATAGATCCTTCATCAATATTTAACCCGTCTGGTACTTCGCAGATAGCATAGAGCATCGTAGTGAATACTTATACTAAAGATGATTCAATACTTAGCCACATAAATATAGGTTAGATTCAACAGATCAAGCACTAAGCATCTTATATATCATATCTAACATTCATTCATATATCATCAACACAGAGCATAACTAGATCTACTTAATCACATAAATCACTTATCCAAGAAAGAGATAAACACATTAGATCAAAGCACAAAGCACCATACACATAGTTACCGTGGTTCAACCCCACCCTGGGGATACATCCACAAAGTCTTCTTTATATTATATTGGTCAAGCAGTTACAACACAGAGCTTCAATGACCCTTACTTCACATAGGACAGAAGATCTGCGCATCTCACTAGATCCTTCTTCCTTGCTCTTCAGAACAAGACTACAACAACTTGCACTTAGCTTTTCGACCTCATGCACATAGCACTCTAAGATACATCCGATCACACAGATCTAGTTACTAGCACTAAGCTTTCAGCTATACATCACATAGATGTACTACATTACTATCATCCTCCTTCTCCTCTATTTACATTGCCTATTTATAGATTACAAAATGGGCCTAAGTGTGGGTAAACCCACGGACCGACATCCCTTTCCCATTACATCAACCCGAAACCCTAAAATGGACCCAAAAATAGGTCTTGCTTCCTTAATTTCTGCTTTGCACTACGCTCCTTCCTTGGCAAGATGTCGCAGTCCCAAAAGTGGTCAAATATGACCAAGTATTCTTCAAAACTTGGTCAAGGGCCAACAAGCTCCCAACACTCACCTGTGACTCGTCCCGAGTCACTCAGGTATGATCAATTCCACTTCGAACACCTCGAGCTTGGCTTGAGATGCTTCGACCTGCTGCAGTGTGACAACCTCTTGTTCAGTAAATTCCTGGATTACCGTGTCATTGAGTGGTCCTTCCAGGTGCTGTTATGTAGTGATGACACCCTGTCCGAGTTCAACTCCTTGGCTTTCAAGTTCAGCGAGCAGTTGGCATGCCTTTTCTTGGAGTGGTTGCAGTCGTTGAGAGACTTCCATTATTTTACTTTGCAGTGTGTGTACTTGTTGTTGGGCTATGTGTTGTTCTGTGAACCTTTTCATTATTTCGACTGGGGTCACGGACTTGAGCTGCGCTTGTAGCACATCTGCATGCTGCTTTTATTCTTGGAGTTGTGCCTCCAATGTATGCAATTCTAGATTCTCTGCAAGGGTTTCATAAGTCTGGGCGCTTCTAGTGCTTAGCTGCCTATATTCCAAAGCCAAAGTTTTTGATCGGTTGACTGTGCTTCGAGCAATGGCCTCTCTTAGATCTCTTATCTCTTGGGGTGTCTCAGGCACGGTGCAGAGCTCCAGATCCGTGATGCACTGTTGAAGTTGTTGGATTACAACTTCCAGTTGGGTCACCTGCTATGGGAGATGGTCTTCCATCTCCACTTCTATGATCATCACAGAGCGCAGTGCTTTGTGAACTCTTTTCTATACTTCAAGTTTCTCTGCTAGCAATTGGTCCTTGCTCTGTTGTAAGTGTGCTTTTTCCTCCTCCCACTTCGCTTGTAATCCAAGCTGATCATGTTCTGCCTTCCTCCATTGTTCTCCATGTGCGCTCTGTTCTTGTGCCAAAGCCTAGGTGGCTTGTGTTATGTCTCCTCGAGCTCGTCGAAGGCGAGCTTCAACTTTCTCGATGATCTGGCATAAATGTGTGGGCTCATTGCTTGTTCATGATATTTCCATCGTTAAGGGCGACGTAGAAACTACTTGGCTGGACTGGAGTGTCTGCTGCACTTCTTTGAGTTCGCCCGTGATCCAGCTGAATAAATCCTCCTACTTTGCTTCTTGCTTTTCTGTGAGCTCTAGTGAAACATCATTCAGTGTGGCAATTAAGAAGTCAAAATCATCCAGGGTTAGGGTAGTTTTAAGCATGGTCCGGGTGGCCTTAGCTTTCTTTCGGGATGAGGGATTTGGTGGGGTAATCTTCCTTTTCTTAGAGGGATCTTCCTCATCTCTAGGCGGAGTAACCTCACCTTTGTTCTGCTCAACTTCTATGCCCCCTAGTTTTTCATCATCACCTCCCTTCGTAGGTGAGAGCGAATCAGTCTTCATGGATGTGCCGTGGATATCTTGAACTTCCACATCCTTCTTAGTCTTGCGTGGTCCTGGTGTATCCGACATAGCTTCAGGGCTATCTACGTCAGACATCTCTGTGGAGCCTGCTGCAACAAGGAGGTCTGTCGACCATTCCTTGGTAATCTCTTTCAAGTCATCTTCTGTCTGCTTGTAATATGACTGGAGTTGTTGTTTGTGCTCATCTTCACGTGCTGTGATGTAGGTGAAGTGACGATCTGCGCTGAATTTCATCAAAGGTATAAACCTATGAAGTGTGTTGGGTGTGATGCGCGGTGTAGACTAAATGGAGTTCTTCAACTGAGTGTAGTAAGCGTGGAAGATGACATTGGACTTCCACTGTTTGTTCATGTCGTTGGAGTACCACAACGTACAAAACTTCGCGGCCAGTGGTTCGAAGGGTTCGATCTCCATAAAAGTGGCTCCCTCGGGCAGTTCCCAAGTGATGAAAGCGATGAGTATGAGCAACCAACTAAAGTGGAACTCATACCCTTGGTCCTGTGCTTGTCTACAATCAAGATCTAGCTGATTTATAAGGTATTTTTCCCAGTTCATTTGTAGTCCCTCCACGCACTTTCCTGCGAGGTCAACTACAAATCCGGTCACCTCTGTAGGTCTATTTTTTCAGACTAACTTTCCTGCGATCAGCTGGCAACCAAAACACACTGCTTCATTCTCAATGGAGGCTACCTTGTAACCTCGTGTGCCTTTCTCCAGATCGCCATATGTGTCTTTTATTCGTTGAGCAAGAGCACGATCTATGGTATTTTCAGGGTAAAATTCCTATGGGTCAGGGCCCTGCATGCTTAGCCCAGTGATCTGATTGATCAAAATTAGATCCACAATGATGTGATGGTCCAACCATAGGTATCCTCTGTAGTAGTAGGACAACAATAGTCTAACACATGCATTTACTTCCTGATGCCTCCCAAAATGTGGAATCTTCATCACATTGAGTAGGGTTGACTGCGCAAGGTTATGGGTCCATTGTTGCAGTACAATCTTGGGGTTCTTTCCTTTTGTAATAGTCAAGTACTTGTGCAGGGCTAGCATACTGTATACCTTGCGATCTCCAAGGTTGAAATCACTAAATTTCATCGCGGTGAGCTTCTTCTGGTCAACATGAACTGCACGCACCCCTTTCAGGAGGTACGCAGTGACTACAACATAGTCGAAGTCTCTGGGTACAGTGTCTCGATTCACTATTCCGCTTAGTGGTGGGATATATTTAGGAAAGATGCTTGGGATCATCTTCATAGTGGCGAAGTCATTTCCAAGCTTCAATCATCTTTTCGAAGGTAGTCGGGATGGTCCTGCTCGAGCAGTGGAGGGGGAAGCTGGCAGTGTGCCCGAGGACGATTCCTGTACACCTGTAGACATTCCATGTTCTGACATGACTCTCTCAGTCATTAAATCAATTAAAACTTCTTCAATAATTTTCTCAGTAGCACTGAGCTCGTCCGACATACAAACATGGGTCAGTTGGCTTGGGTGAAAAAGGAATTCAAAGACTACAGTGAATAGTAAGGAAATGATCTCAGGGTTTGTGCTCAAATTCCCAGTTAGAAAAAAGTATTCTCGGTGCGTGGCATGATGGGTTAAGTAGGAAATCTCAACAATGGTTTGCTTGCAACGGACATGGGGCCTTCATTAACTCCGTTCTATCTATTCTGGTGATATCCAATGGTCTAGTGGTAACCCATAACTGCTTTTTGATCTGTTCGGAGTGGCGGTCGAACATGTATATTGGTTCCAATGACTATATTGCTTCATCATGGCGAAGTACTCTATGTCGTTGTTCTGATATCTTGGTGAAACTACAATTCTACAATTCTTCTTGCTGTTAAATGTCCTCTAGAACCTCTTGTAACCTTACAGTATTAGCCCTTTTCTTTCTTAACTTCCCATCCTTCTTCCCAGTGATCTTCGTCTCAATAATTCTTTTACCATTCTGATGTTTATCTTCTGTGGTCTTAGTTACTTCGCGCTGTTGAAAGTCTTTCGTAGGGTTCCTTGATAATACTACTTCTGTATAAAAAATATGTAACTCGATCTTCTGCATATCCTCAAGTGTTCTCTTAGCTTCAACATCGGAGTTGCTAATATTAAATATCTATGATATGCTCTTCTGTTCTTCAATCAAGTGCGCGATCCTTCTGGTCATAAAGTCTTTTAACTCTCGCTTCTTCTGTTCCAAAACTTTTTCTTCTTCTTTTCGTCTGGCTTGTTCTCTATCAATCCAAGGTTTTCCTATGAGCATGGTAAATGGGGCGTTGTATTCAACAAATTTAATGATCTCAAAGTCTTCCTCTGTCGAAGTTCCATTGACAGTCATAGGTATCCGGGCGAGCCTTCCACATAGGTTTACTATCTTTCCTCTGAAGAAACTTGTTCCTCCTAGGGAAGGGATCATGGCAGGCTTTCCTATAGCTTCCCAAGTTGTTTCTGGCATAATGTTCACTTGTGTTTCTTCATCAAGAGTACAGTCAATGTCAAAGTCCTCTATTCTTGCTTCGATTTTCTCCTTTTCTTTGAAGATCTATGATAGCCTAACATGTCAGTGGTCATTCAAAGTATCTTTCATCTGTAGCAATATATTTTCTGATTCTTTCTGGGTTTCTGCTATAATCTTGGTCTCTTGATCTCCTTCAGGGTTTGCTTGCTCCATATTCAGCTTCTCAAGCCTAGAAATCATTCTAGGGAAATCCAATACTTCATGGTCCATGGCCTTACAACAAAGGCAACTAGGTCTTCTCCCAGGGCATTCCTTAGCAAGATGTCCTGGTCTTCTGCAACTATAACAGAGGGTTAATCCTCTCTTTCATTTAGATGTTCCCCAACTCCTTCTGTACTGCGCATCAGGATCATGGTGGTTAGCCTGAAAAAAACTCTTTCTAGGATCTTGCATCCACTTGTTAGTCCAAACATTCTTTCTATGCATAGGTATAACATATCTATCACTATACTTATCAGATCTATTCATATCAAACTTTCTTTTATCTATTAATGCCCTAGTTTTGAAGCTAGGACAAAATCTATCAAACATACCTAGATCCATGCTTTAGAAACAAAAAAAAAATTCACTTATCTTACTTCTACAAAGCACAAAGATTTCAAATCTACAATTTTTTGACTATTCTTACCATTATCAGAGCACAAAGCTTACAAATCTTACCTCTTTTCTGCAAATATGACCTTTTTCTTTCAGAAGTTTCTACTTTCACTTTTCTTAGGGCATAGAGCGTCCAGATCTCACTTCTTTTATTTAGATCTAATCTTCATTTCTTTAGATCTAATCTTATTCCAAGAAAAAATCTTGACAGGTCAAGTAGACTATTGCGCACTAGGGCAAGAGATTTACGCACAAAGATTTTTCTTCTTTTGTTCCCAACAATCACAGTTACTGTCCCGACAATAGAACCATTTGTTGGCACAGGGGCAGACCCAGGGTTCAATGCTCAAGAGTGCACTAAAAAAACCCTAACTACCAGCCCTTTCAACAACACTTGTGAACCAGATGAAGTCTCACCCGAGGTAGAGGTAAGGGTGGTTGCAGGACTCAAATGTCTACAACCTTAGCTGGGACACTGATCTGTGATTATATCTTTTACAGGTCACTTAGCATAGATCCTTCATTAGTATTTAACCTGTCTGGTACTTCGCAGACATCACAGAGCATCGCAGTGAATACTTATACTAAATATGATTTAGTACTTAGCCACAAAAATATAGGTTAGATTCAACAGATCAAACACTAAGCATCTTATATATCAGATCTAACATTCATTCATATATCATCAATACAGAGCATAACTATATCTACTTAATCACATCAAGCACTTATCCAAGAAAGAGATAAACACATTAGATCGAAGCACAAAGCACCATACACACAGTTACCGTGGTTCACCCCCACCCTGGGGCTACGTCCACAAAGTCTTCTTTATATTATCTTGGTCAAGCAGTTACAACACAGAGCTTCAATGACCCTTACTTCGCACATGACAAAATATCTACGCAGCTCACTAGATCCTTCTTCCTTTCTCTTCAGCACAAGACTACGACAACTTGCACTTAGCTTTCCGACCTCATGCAGAAAGAACTCTAAGATACATCCCATCACACAGATTCAGTTACTAGCACTAAGATTTCAGCTATACATCACATAGATGTACTATATTACTATCATCCTCCTTCTCCCCTATTTACATTGCCTATTTATAGATTACGAAATGGGCCTAAGCGTGGGTAAACCCATGGGCCAACATCCCTTTCCCGTTACATCAACCCAAAACCCTAAAATGGACCAAAAAATAGGTCTTGCTTCCTTAATTTCCGCTTCGCGTTGCGCTCCTTCCTTAACAAGCTATCATAGTCCCAAAAGTGGTCAAATATGACCAAGTATTCTTCAAAACTTGGTCAAGGGCCAACAAGAATCCAAGAAATGATAGGGAGAAAGAGAAATCACTCAAAATTGTCCTGTCAAAAAAACAACTAGAAAATGAAATTTCACATTTATGAAAAAGGTTTCAAGATCCAAGCAAGACAATAGGGAGTGATAAGCATAAAAAACCATCAAAAACCAATCCAAACAACTTCACAAACCAACCACAGACTTTGGGTAAAGATCTCTACAAAAAAAGGCTGCAAAAGATTGAGCAGAAGAAGGCAAAAACTCTAAAAAAATAGACTAGCGCTCCCCTAGAAGGGTGTAAAAAGTGTTGCAATGCTCCCTAAGACAATGTAGGGGAGTGATGGTGCTCTGGTATGGCCTACAAGGGGGCATTGAGCCACCCATAAATTAAAAAAACAGTCAAAAAAATGAAGAAAAACTCACCCATAATGCACAAAAATTGGTGAAATTACTAGTGAAGGTAGGAGAAGGAAAATGGATGATGAAAAACCAACAAAAGTGATCTGAAAGGTGGTAAAAGGGTAGGGAAAAACCAAGGAAATACAAATAGTATTTCCTTCCCCAATGGAGTCACCAATTTATGTTACAGGATAATCCCTTCGCGGACAAGTGGATTTCCTCTTGGATACTAGACCCCTACAACCAAGACATAAAGGTGCTAATGTGGACACTGACATTCCTTTTCATGAAGCTAAACTATTCAAGGAAGAAGAAGAAATAAAGGTAAATACCTTTACCGACATTTTTCCTTGCTCTATCTAGGCTGATCTTGATCTCCAAGTTCTTCAGAAGGTCCTGCAATACAATGAGCAACAACAACGAAACATACTTCCTATTCTACCATGATTAGCTTCATAATAGATCTATCAAAAGAAACAAGTTCATGAAACATATACAAACTTAAAGGAAACTAGGCCAAGCACATATTTATATTAATGAAAACAAAGCAAAGTTCTTACAACCATAGATGTAGATGCAACAACTTCACCAAGCTCTCTTTGTCCAGCCCCTTGCTCAAATAATCCACCATCAAAATGAATATGCTTTACTGGTTATCTCCATTATGAGATCATAAGTTTGATGCCTTTAAATTGCCATGTTCTTTTCACCATGAGAAGGCCTCCTTATATAATCTTGGAGAGGCCCAACCACCTTAGATATTCTTGGGATAGGTTGAGGATCTTTCTCCATCAGTTGTGGATCCTCCCTAAGATCCATCCTTGATCTCAGATTTGAATCCAACTAACTCCAGATATGAGGGGGATGTTTCCCTAATTTTCCTCAACAGTCAAAGATTCCCTCAAACATCCCAACGCTCCCTCAGAATGGGACACAGAGTGTTGCAACGCTCCCCAAAAGAAGGGTAGGGAGCGCTGGCACTCCCTGACAATGGGTAGGGGAACATTGCCCAAATTTCCTTAAAAAATCCCAACGCTCCCCTAGAAGGGTGCACAGAGTGCTGGAACACTCCCCCAAGGAAGGGTAGGGAGCGTTGGCACTCCCTGATAGTGGGTAGGGGAGCGATGGCCTTCAAAATTGTTTTTTAAGTGGTTTTCTTCATGGAAAATGCTTTGTACTATTCATCAAATGATTTCTCTTCCTTAAACTAGTCTTTGAAGGTGTCTTAAGTGTCCCCATGATGTCGTTAGAGACATGACATAGGCGAGATGGCAGTATGATGTTTGCAACACTTGCGACACTTGCGACCAAAATGCGACACTTGAAATGATGACAATAGGTCATCATTGAAGTGAGTAATTTTGATGTGTAACAGTTGGTAGCCACCGAAGGATTTGCATGAAACTATCTATCATCTTGTTCCTCTATTGCATGATGTCTTCCTCAAGGAACATTTTGAAAGGATCTCTTGTCCTTCCATATTTATTTTCTCTTGCCATGAGAGGTCGCTTGGGCGTTAGAGAGCTTTTTTCCTCAATAGAAACAAGCTCGAGACCTAATTCTTTGTACCCTGTGTTAGAAAAATAGGACCGCGGAGCAATAAAATAATACAAATGCAGAAACAAAACACAGAAGATACAAAATACAAGAGAGACACAGATTTACGTGGTTCACCTAGTGTGGGCTGCGTCCACGAGAGAAATTTCCAGGTCCTTTCTTTATTATTATCCAACAAAATGAAGGGATACAACCTACAACAAAACCCGCTGTAGCTTCCTCTTCTTTCTCTCACAATCTCCTCTCTCAGAATACAGTACCCACCAACATACATAGCCGCAATATATTTCCCTCATAAAAGAGGGTTGCCTTCTAGGGCAAAAAACCCTAACATAATCTCTATCGTTAGATCTGCGACCTTATAATGAACGGTCCAGATTTACAATGAAATTACAATATACTTTTACAAGGCAATTTTTTCTTCGGGGGCCCACTTGCCCCCATACCCCCTAGTCGGAGGGATAGACCCCGCAGAGGGGGTACCCCTCCTCTGCACTCCCCCACGTGGAAGAGTGTACATACTTCTGGGGTGTAAATACTTCATGGGGTATAAACACGGTTGAAAGTAAAAGACCTCTAAATCAGGAAGATAATTAGGCTCCACAACCAACAATCTCCCACTTGGAGACTGATCTCAACAACTCCA
>ML816215.1:18778-37650 GCA_009831015.1 Picea engelmannii | reverse complement strand
GTGAGATTAGACTGTGACAGTCAGAGTGCAATATTCCTGGCAAAGAACCCAACTTATCATTCGAAGACAAAGCATATTGATGTTCAGTATCACTTTGTGAGAGACATGGTTGAGGAAAAGAAGGTGTTGCTAGAAAATGTTGACACTTTGAAGAATGCTGCAGATTCATTGACAAAGTCTGTGAGCACAGAAAATTTCTCTTGGTGTAGAGTAACAATGGGCATTGCTGCCCTAGATTGTTGACTATATAATCCCCTAGACCCCTGGATGCAAAGAAAACAACAAGTGGGAGAATGTTGGGTGTGTGTGTGTGGGTGCGTCAGATACGACAACTACGTTTGACGATCCCTTCACCTAGAGCTCTGCTGTGTGCGCCGGGCACTTTCCTAGGGGGGTCCTAGGGGGGGGCAGGTATGCCCCCCCTGGTTACGCGTAGCGTTCGGGGCAGCGCCCCGAAATTTTTTTTTGGGTGGTTTTTACTATTTTTAGCGGATTTTGCTATTTTTAGCTGATTTGTAAATTAATCCCAGATTAAGGGATTAGGGTTTTTGTATCTACAGAATACCTAAAAACATTGTATATATTGTATGGTGAATGGTGAAATTCGAGATAATGAAAATAAGAAAGGTTTTCCCGGTTGAGGGTTTCCGGTAAAAATCTCTGTGTACTCTGTGTATGAGCCATTGATTAATTTCTGTATTGCTTAAGAATCTATATGCATTGCTTTACTTCACAGGTTTAAAACTTACAGTGACATGGCAGGTATGGCAGTGACGTGGTAGGTACGGTGGTGACATGGCAGTGCTGAATGGGCAGCTGACTGGATCGGTGCGTCAATAGTACGAACCAATCCTAGGGTGACACATGGCCCAATCACAGGGCACCATGGATTTGGCTAAGTTTGGCTGGGTAAAAGTTTGTTCCACCTCCGGGGGAATCGAAACCGCGACCTCCAAGCTGTGCAACGACTTAACAACCAAGGTGCTAACCAATCGGGCTATATAATGTTTCTTAACACCCATGTGGATTATTTCCATTTTGATGTGGAGTGGCACACGTGGTATGGGATAAGCCCCAATCGATGGGGGGCTAACTCGTAACCAAAGGCTCAAGACCAGGGGCCAAGCTAGAAGAAAGGTGTGTGGGAGCTAGGGCTATGGCCATATGGCCATGCCAACGACCAAGGGTCAAAAATTGGGGGCTAACGACTAGGGCGCACCAACCAATGGACACATGGACCTATCCCATGTGACCTGGAGCCAAAGATAGGGGGATGCGCAACTATATGCACCTTTTTTTGTTTTTTTTAACCTTATTGTATAATTTATTGGATTTTTCAGCCTGTTTTTGGTGGATTTTGGGAGATCTGGAGCCCTTTTTGAGGCCAGATATTAGGAGGAAGTTGGCAGGATGTTACCAAATTAAAATATATTTAAAATAGAGGTTCTTGGAAGCCTAAAGGAGGTTCAGAAGAGGAGAAATGCTATATAATTGTGAAGCCAAAGTCAATTTTATGTAGGGAAGCCATTGAGGAGAGGAACTTTGCGGGCCAATTCTAGGAGCTTCGCTCAACCGTTTTCAGTGCCGTCAGTTGTGTTGGGTTATTGAGGTCTAGATGAACACAACTAGACCAGTTTGTAATCCATTTGACACTTTTATGATGTAATTTTGAAGCTCTGAAGAGAAATAAGAAAGCCTCACCCACTAAGATAAAGGCCCTGAGACGTAGGCGTTATTTCCGAACTCCGTTAACAACTTTGTTTTTATGGTTTGCTGATTCTTTGTGCTTAGTTTCAGATCTAAATATATTATTATGGATATCATGTTATATCATTAATTTCTTCCTCTTTCTTCAATTCCTAATGGTTAATGAATTCATGTTTTAAAAACTTAACCATAGTCTTTAAAAGATCTTTTCAGATCAAGTGGTATCAGAGTAGGTTGACGGTTGGTTTTTGAGTTTGCATGATTACCAGGGAAAAGATGAATTGCAGTGAAGGTGAGATTGTTGAAGAGAATCCTGAGATTGGATCGAGAAAGAGAACTTCTCAAAGTGAGAAGATGGCATCGGAAGAGGGACTTTCTCATAACGAGATAGAGTTTCAAAAATTTTTCTTCGCCACGTTGGAGATGGTAAAGTTTTTATATGAAGATTACTTGGAGCGGAAGAGACCGATTCTAGGTGAATCTTCAAAGGCCAAAAGTGAAGGAGGAGAGGATCCTCCTAAACCTCTTCCTTCACCTCCTTCTTCTCCATCAACTTCTTCTTCTTCATGTACAAGTTCCAAATCCACCGCATGAAAAAAATTCCCATAAACATAAACATGATATGCCTTTACTTAAGATTGATGTGAAGTTTGAATTACCCATGTATGATGGTTAAGTCAATGTAGAGAGGCTTGATAATTGGGTTAGACATATGGAATTTTACTGCAGTGTGAAACAAATCAAGGATGAGGCAACGGAAGTCAAGTTGGCATCACTTCGTCTTATAGGTACAACACTCATCTAGTGGAAAAGCAAGTTGCAAAATGGCATGCAACAAGTGGGTAATGTATTTCCATCATGGCAAGGTTTTGTTTTTGCACTTAGAAAACAATTTTATCCTTTGGGTTATAAAGAGAAGGCTTTAATTGAATGGCAAGGTCCTAGACTAAGAAATGGACAAACAGTGCAAGAACACATAGATGAATTTCGTAAGATGGCATTAATGTTAGACATTCCATTACATACCTAAGGAACTCTTATGAAGTATATATGAGGTTTACCTTCACACATTCGTAACACTGTATTTATGTTTGGAACTACTAATCTTGATGAGGTTTATGTTCAAGCAACATACATTGAGGTAGGGAAAACATAAGTTGGTATATCAGGGGAATCATCTTCAAGAAAAGAAGACAAAAGGAAGGGGAATGGAAAGAAAGAAAATTTAGTGACAAGAAGGGAAGAGAAGCTCTCTTGCAAGCATTGCAAGAAAGAAGGGCATGATGATGACCATTGCTGACAATTGCATCCCGAGAAGAGACCGAAGTGGTTCAAAGAAAGGAAATGGAGGCAAACAGTTGTAACAACAACACGACCAACAGACTTGGGATCAGATTCGGGTGATGAGTTTAAAATCACAACAGTTGGTTTGACAGGTAAAATTGGTGATGGATATGATTCTAGAAGTAAATTGTTTCACATAAGGGTCATAATGAGGCATACTAAGGTCGACACATTGATAGATAGTGGATCTCAATATAATTTGATTTTAGAAGAAGTGGTTAAACAATTGGGATTAAACACTCAGATGCATCATAAACCTTACTCACTTAAATTGATAAGAAACAATCATAAATTGCACATAACAAAGCAATGCATTTTAAAGTTTGCAATTTCATCAAAATTTGTGGATGAGGTAACATGTGATGTGGTGCCACTCAATGAATGTGGAATGGTCTTAGGGATTTCTTATTTGTATGATCACAAAACAATATTCTACAGGGAACATAATTGATATCACTTAATCAAAGAAGGCAATGAATATGTTGTACATGCTCATCACTTAAAAGAAAATCAATCTCTTCAAACAATGGAACAATTAAGGAAGGCGGCTCATGCAAGCAACACAACTATAATTGTGCCAAATCAATCAATTGATCTTAAGCATGAACATGAGATGATTGTAGAATGGAAGTTCAATCATACTTTGCTTCAAGATAAGATAATGTCATGCAAGTACTACAAACATATTAGCTCATTTGCAGTCATATTGTTGATGTTATCGTTGCTAATGTTTTCAACATGGATGGTAGTGACTTCAGTAATATGTGACAGAGTATAAGTGGCTAACAATATGCTATCATTTGTCATGGTTATTTTGCAATTGATCTTAATGAGACAGGTGCACAGGACAAAGTTTAAAGACAAAGAACAAGTGGGGTGGCCTATCCTGCACTTGATGACTGGTTAATACCCTTTTGGAGGACCAAAAGGTCTTAGCGGGGAGGCATGACCAAAAATGGATCTAGGAAGGCCTAAAAATCAAAGTTATCGAAATCAGACAAAACCAACGCCATTGCGTATGTCTCGTTGCACTGATTCCAACCATATATTTTTTTCCTCAAACGAACATCGTATGCAAAGGTTATCACATTCTGATCAAATTCTCAAACAGGAAAAAAGTCAAATGGTCAAAGTCAACACTGACATCAATAGTACGACAGGTGACGTCAGCATGACATCATGATGACATAATAATTCTGATGTGGCGTCACTAGGAGGTGATACATGTCACTCAGATTTGATGTTTTTGGGCTGAGTTGGCACTTGCACAAATTTGACACGTGTCATTATACAGATGACACATAGCAGTCCGTACATGACATGGCTCAATGACATGTTGACACGTGGCAGGTACAATAGTGTGACACATGGTAGGTATGGTGTACATGTGGCAGGTATGATGCTGATGTGGTAGGTACGACGGTGACATGGCAGGTATGGTGGTAACGTGGCAGTGCTGAATGAACAGTTGACAGGACCAATGCGTCAGTAGTACGAACCAATCCCAGGGTGACATGTGGCCCAATCACAGGGCACCACGTGGAACTCTAGATTTGGCCAAGTTTATCTGGTTAAAATTTTGTTCCGCCTTAGGGGCAATCAAACGTGCAACCTCCGAGTTGGGCAATGACTTAACAACCAAGGTGCTAACCAACCGGGCTATACGGTGTTTCTTAACACCCATGTGACATATTTCCATTTTTATGTGGAGTGGCACGCATGGTATGGGATAAGCCCCGATTGACATGGGGCTAGCCCACGACCATAGGCTCAAGACCAGGGGACAACCTAGCAGAAAGGCACGTGGGAGCTAGTGCTATGGCCATATGGCCATGCCAACGACCAAGGGCTAAAAATTGGGGGGTAAACGACTAGGGCGCACCATCCTATGGACACATGGCCCTGTCCCATGTGACCTGTTGCTGAAGATAGGGGGATCCACGCCTATATGCACCTTTTTTTGGGGTTTTTAACCTTACTGTATAATTTATTGGATTTTTCAGTCTGTTTTTGGTGGATTTTGGTCAGTTTTGGGAGATCTGGAGCCCTTTTTGAGGCCAAATCTTGGGTGGAAGTTGGGTGGATGTTACCAACTTCAAATATATTTAAACCAGAGGTTATTGGCAGCCTGAAAGAGGTTCAGAAGAGGATAAATTCTATAGAATTGTGAAGCCAAAGTCAGTTTTATGTAGGGAAGCCATTGAGGAGAGGAACTTTGCGGGCCAATTCCAGGAGCTTCGCTCAACCATTTTTAGTGCCGTCAATTGTGTTGGGTTATTGAGGTCTAGAATAACACAACCAAACCATTTTTTAATCCAGTTGACACTTTTGAATATTTGAAGAGAAATAAGAAAGCCTCACCCACTGAGACAAAGGCCTAGAGACGTAGGCGATATTGCCGAACTCCGTTAACAACTTTGCTGGTATAGTTTGATGATTCTTTGTGCTTAATTTAAGATCTGCATATCTTATTATGGCTGTCATGTTATATCATTAATTTCTTCCTCTTTCTTCAATTCTTAATGGTTAATGAATTCACGTTTTAAAAACTTAACTATAGTCTTTAACATATCTTTTTGGATCAGACGAGGTCCTAGAGAGATCTACAATGAGTAGAAAATATTTCCCATGAGATTAATGGGTTGGGTTGAGAGAGATTAGAGCTTGTAGGAATTCCTTTTCCCTAGTGGTTCCATGGTTTGGCTTAGGGGTGGAATTCATGGCCGATTTCCCATGGTCGGGTGCAAAATTACCCATGATCAACCAATTGGTGGACATGGCTTTATGCACAAATAAGTTCTCATGGTTATATTCTTGTAGATTGTTTTTTGTTTTGCTAATGCCTTGAATTAAATGGGTAAGAATGAATTCAAAATATGCATTGTTATTTCCACTGCTATTTTATTTTTACATACAAATTGTGTTATATATTGCTATTAGAGGTTGAATTTGGCTTCATAGATGGTTAATGAAAGAAAATAAATATTGTTGGTAGTACTAGATGCCAAGGAAGGCATCTAGGGGTGATACATTGGCATGGCCTGTTCAAGTAGAATAAGGACTTGGTGGGTTGTTTCCATAACACTAATTGAACTCTATATGGATGTTTCCTAGAACACAAGGCCATGAAATTTGTTGTGGAGCTGATGTTATTCATATATTTGAGATGACAGTCCTTTGCTATTTGTTATGATTTAGCTTGCAATTTGAAAATGTTAGTGCTCGTTTGAATTAGATTATGAATATTTGATAACATTTTCCTTAAAGCATATAAAGATTACAATTGCAATACCTTGAAATATATTTTATAATAAAAATAGAACGTTGAGAAAAATGGATACTTGAAAGAATGTGTAGATAACATGTTAATCAATTCCTTACATAATTCCTTTTTGTGAACACATGTAAACAATGTAAAAGTTAAATGATTGTTGATATGTGAAGTAGTTATCTACATTAATATACTTGTTGGAATGAAATTTATTGGTGTGACCCCCATTACTGATGTAATGGCGGTTGAAGATCCCACTAGAGTTAATAATAATATAGGTATGATGGCCATTTAATGTAATGTGGAATGGGTCCACTGTGTTAGTTATTATTAAATAATCCCCACCACGTAGTTATCACACAATAAATGTAATATAGCCCATTCATTAAAATAGAGGCCAATAGTGGTTAAGGCCACGGTTTGTTATATAACTATAAACAAAAATGAATTCCTCCTTATGAGATACCAAGTATTGTGACCGTATTGGAGAATTGGGTCATTAGGAGGTTACATTTACATGATACCATAGTGATTGTTACAAGCCCTTAAAAAACATAAAATATAGTTCCTTGGTTTATTTTGTAGATACAATTTTAGGGACAAGACCCTTTTTCTTAACCTCCATCATGGAATTCATTTTTTCATATACAAGAAGAATGGATTTTATACTTTCTTTTCATTGGAAAATGTCTCTCCTTTTACTAATACTTTGGAGATGTGAGTGTTGAAGAACAAGTTGCCAAAACATTTTATATCTTGATCAATGTTTCCCTCGTAGGTGGATGTATACACCTTGCTAGAAGGGATTCTTGTAAGTTCTTATGTTGCTTATTTGAATGTAGTAAAACAATAGTTCCTTTATGGCCACAAATTTGCAATTGGATAATGTACTTGAAATCACTCATAAAAAATTTCATTGCATCTTTGGCAATGCTAGTTTCCCTCTTCAATCGTAGTGATCTTCTTTTTGCATAAGTGATCTTTAAAAATGAGAGGGTAGACAATGTACCAATAGTTATCTTTATCGATGGAAACAATATTTTCCTCAACCAAAATGGTTGTAGGATGTGCATCTCAACCAAGTCCTTCCTTCTAAATGTCTAAATTATTTTGAATGGAAGGGCGACCACAAAATGCACCATATGTAGATAAGGAGTGAGATTCAAGGTTTGTACCTTCTTTCTCAAATCATTTTCTAGTCTATTATGATTCTTTACTATTGGGTTTGGTGGAAATTTGGAACATGAATGTTCTATTTATGGATCTCCTATTGAACTGACTTGTTTTCCATGCCTTAGCGATCATTCAAAAGGAATTTGAGGCAGGTTTTTTGTGGGATGTCTTTATTACAAAACAATCCCCATATGTGAGCTCAATACTACAACCCAACATGTCCTTTAGTCAAAGGGTTTTCTTTTTGGTCTTAGTCTCATTCTTCCTCATGATGGTGGTCAAAGGGATAATGAATATAGCAACTCCAATGATATCAACCACATAGTTGTTAGGAAGGGTTGTTATCTCATCGATAAGGATGAACTTGAAGTCATGGTTTGATATCAAGTGTTCGTCCTCAAGGCAAGGCTCTATTGTTGAGGTGTGATCTAGAGTTATTTCTTAATATTTTTTTAAATGGTTGTAATCCTTTTGTTGCAATTTTGATGCATCCTTTTGAGATTATGTAAGCTTTACCACTCTCTATGGAAGGATGGAATTGCATTGCTTAAATGTTGAAGGATGTAATTTGTATCTCACTATCTTATTCGTTAATAACATCAGAGCTAGATAAATGCCCATGTCCCTTGGCATTATTGAAGGTCTTCCTCCAATACGAGCTTGAAGTAATGTACTAGTTCATCTTCTGCTTAAGATGTAAGTTCACATTTTATTAGGTTATAATATTTGGTCAAACATGATATATGCGTATTTAAATTCCCATGCTTATTACACTTATTACTTACAAATTCAAAATCTAGCTCCAACAATCTCTCTTGGTACTTCAATACAACGTGTCAAAAGGAATATATGTAATTAATAGATTGAATATATTTTATGAACTTATGATAAGGTTTTTCATGATGACCACTTATGTTATTAGTATATTTATGTATATGTATTTGATTTGTAGGAAGATAATGATAGTTCCCCATATTTTGATCATGATATAGTTTTTCCTTGGATAAACACACATCATGGGTTTGTAACTAGAATAATGTATGCACAACAAACTCTGATCAAAACCTAGTGTGCCTTGTGATCAACTTTCTCCCACAAACTATGATATGCCATGTTTTAGTAGAGCCATGAATTTAGAGGTAAATGGAGATGACTACGAAGCATTAGTGGTGTGTGGTTGTTCCAAATGAAGATGAATAAAGAATCATAGATGATGTATCATAATGGTACATTACCAACGTGATAGATTCCCTTTGATTGTTGGACTTGTGCCCCATACAATTGTTGCAAACCCCATAGGTCTTATAGAGTGCACACAAATTCATCGCTTCCTCAAAGTCTCATTCAAGAAAATAAGCATTCTAACTCAACCATCCAAAGATTCCTTAGATACCAAATATTCCTAAGATTCTGAGAGTGCAAACGCTGGTTAGGTTACCAAGAGGGTAAAATATTTAAGAAACAACACATTTTGAAGTCTCCTACCAGTTCAAATGTTCTATTTATCCCTTTGTAAGGCGTTGTCCCCGATGCAAAAATCTTAAGAAACTTGATGCCCTTACATAAAGAGTTATATAATTGATCCACATCTGGTGCATGGCCTCCATCTAGTGTGTTTCCCACTATATGAGAACTTTTCTCATATTGTGACTATAGTTTCATGAATTCCCCTTCTAAAATCCTAGGAGTAAACATAAGGACACACACACACACACACACACACACACAAGAGTAAACTTAGGCATATTCCTAGGAGTTTAGAAGGGGTAATCACATGTTTGCATTCCCTACCAAAGAGAGGTTACCTTAATACCATTTTGTGAACCTCATTATAGACAAAATTATTATAACATATTGTCATCATACAAATATCTTATTTTTTACTACAACTTATACCTAAATTCTCAGGGAAACTTAAACGATTATGTATATATAGATGATAATCATTAATAACTCAAGGAATCCATGTATAAGTGCAAATTGTATATTTGCGGGACAATTAATGAGAAGGAAAGGTTCATGTTTGGGATTGTGAAATTATATTTTTATGTAATTGCAAATCAAAATTGGTTAGTTGGAGATGAGTTGTTAGTGGACTATAATTATCATTGGTCTAAACCTACTTGAAAACAAAGGCAAGTAATTGTTCTTCCCTTGGAGGGAATGGGATGCTAGAAGAAGGTAGTAAAATGATATTGTACAACTTTAACTTTAAGAGTTTGTATTCATAGAAAATTTAAAAACTTAGTTCCTTCTAAAATGTTCGTTTAAAAGGAAAAAATAATATGTGCAACATTATCATGGAGCTTTGTTCAAATTAATTATTGCATATTATAAATCCCTGCCAAAGTAGGGAGTATACTTTTCGTTTATAAGTCAAACTAACTTGACTTTGCATTAGTTTGTCTTTTTTCCTCAAAATTTCATAATGTTCTCCTATGTTTCCACAAAATAATATATTAAACTAATTTTTTTTCACAATTAAAAACAAATTTAGTATTTTTAAACTTTTAAACATTTAATTTTCTCATTGGTGAAGAACACCATTGACAAAACATAAATCCTTGCAGGAAGCATTATTCTTCTTTTTTTAATAAGAATTGGTAGATATTTACACTAGGAAAATGTTGCAACAAAATGTTGCAGCTGGGATACATAGGAAAGTCTAAAAGTCTATAACCATAGATAAAAAAAGAACTTAAGTCTAGCTAGTAATTGTCCAATACAAGAGGCTTTACATACATAATTTCAAAGTAGTAATAGACTGTGTAAATTCTACAAAAACTCCCTAAAATCCTTATAATCCTGTAAAACATAGTAGTTTAGCCTGAGGCTTGATTGTTTCCAGCATCATCTGTTGCTTCTTTGTCATTTTCTTGCACCTGCACATTCGAGTCTGGGAGATGATGAACCGAGGTGACCTTGTATTGACTAGAAACCATGATGTATTTCAAAACAAAGGGGATTGTCTTCTTTCCTTCAGTCAATTTGAATATGTGACTGTGAAGAGCATCACATTCTACTTCTAATTTACCAATATGTCTTTTTTTTTGAATCAAAATCCCCATGACAATTTCCAGTTGAGCTAATGTGTTTGTCTCTTGTTCTTGGAGTTTCCTTAAAAGCAATCGAATTGAGGAATTATTGAAATCAATTTTGATTTCTTGCCTATGTACATATTGATAAACACCCTCCCTCAGATCCATGAGAACATTAGGAAGTAAACCACAAACAAAAAAGAGCTCAGGAAGAGGGAGATAAATAGATCTTCAAACTCAAGCCAAGGGTCCCCTATTTTAGTCTCTGTAGAAGGTGACTACAAGAATGAAAAACCCCTCTTACACACATACAAATTGAAAAGGAACCTCGAATTGAATGTCCAATGAAGAGTGATTGTCCAATTTTTGAGAGGCCAAACCAAAGCCTCAAATCCAAAATGAGATAGCCCCACATCCAAGAACCACCAATTCATTGTGCCACTAGTTTGATGAGCCACCAAACCTGCAAGTTGAGGGTCACCACTTTGTCGAGCCATGAGATTATCCAAAATCTAGTGTTCTGTAGAGCCAAGAGCCAAGCCAAGGCTCACCAACCAGATCCATAGACTAAAATTCCAAAGTTGCTAGCAAACCAACTCTAATTCCATGACCTTAATCCCACCTCTATCATGCAAGTAGAGGAGTGTTAATTCACAATGACAATAGTGGTGAGTTAGGGGTGTGTGACATGGGAGCTGTCACCTCACCCCATAGCTTATATCATGGGATTTGTCCTTCATGCAATGAGCCAAATGCCCCTTCAATTGGACATTTCTCGAGGTGCCAAATTGCAACATGGAATTAGTTGGTTATATACCTTATCATTGATAATGATGGTCCCCACTTTTCTTAATGCTGCCTTATTAGAAAATTTATTCACAATTTGGTTATTTTCTTAGAGCACACCTTAAAAAATCACTATGGGGATAAGGGATATGGCTTACCAAATCCTTATAATCATCAATGCCAATATAAAATCCAAGGGATCTGTGGATAAAACCATATGTCTAATGACATTCTTTAAATCCCCCACCATAGTCAAATTTTGAATGTGCAAAGTGTTAGCAAGCCTAGGACCTTGCAGAAGCGTATAAGCCTCAATTAGGTTATTGGAAAGGATTCCAAGACTCCATACATAGGAACATTATATGTTTCCTCCTAGGTTGGTGAGAACCCCATGTGCACCTACCACCCCGAGGTTCCTTTCTGAGGCACCATCAAAACAAAGAATGAAGGACTTTTAGGACATAGTCCATTGCTCAAATTCTTAAGGAGTAAACAAAGTTTCCAACATTACTAAAACTTATCTATATTTTGAAGAAGAGGAGGAACATATGTGGTCAAATTGGCTAAACCATTGAAGCTCTTCTTGGTCTAAATCTCCAGTTAGGTTGGACTAAAACACTTTTGAGTTAATATTCTTTTCTCATAGTGATTTTGCTTTGGATGCCACCATCTCCATATGAGTCATCATTGTTGGAAAATGGCTCAATTCCTTGCTAGCCAGACTTTCCATCATACAAATTTAGGCAATTAAATCCCTTCTAAAAAGAGGCTTGCAATGAAAATAACCTATATATTATTTGTGCAATTTATTAGATAATCGCTTCCATGAATCTAGCCACCTGAATCTATGCTCAATCCCTTTATCCACTGCTAACAAAAACCCCATAATGAGAGGGCATTCCAAAAACAAGTGATGGATCAATGTTTTCAAACTAGAAAGACAAAGAGCACATTAGAGGGACCCTAAATTGATCTCTTGCTCATACTTTCATCTGTTAAATTTTTTCCATGAACTAAAGTCCAGTAGAAAATATTAATCTTTGGCAAGCCATCTGAGTGCCAAATTTTATTCCATATGGTTGATTTGGGAGGTGCATGAGGAGTGAATGAGTTGTTGCTCATAACCCTGCTTGAATGAGTAATCCGTTGATCCTCACCCTTTATGATCTGAATCCTATAAATTCTTGGGGGCACATCCAAACATATGCTCCTCCATTGCAACCACTAGATGGGACAAGTGATTAGGCGGGTTCCCAAAGTCCCACCCTCTCCAAATTCCTGAAAAATCATCGATAGGTTTTTATCGAGTGATTTTTCTCGGTATGGTTTTCACCTTTGGTAGTTTTATGGCACACAATTTTTTGGTCCATGGTAATGCAATTCTGGTTAAGGAATTAAAATTGAGTTCTAATCTAGGGTTAATGGATTAGGTTTTTTTTGGATGCCATAGGTTCATATATATATTGTATTGTAAACAGTGAAGACAAGGTAACAAAATTAGAGGTGTGGCTCTAAAACAGGTTGTTGGTTTTCTCGGTTGGGTTTCCAGGGTAAATCTTTGTGTATATGTGTCATTATTTTTGTTTTCTTTTATGTGTTAAGAATCTGTGTGTGCATTGCATTACTATGAAAGGTTTAAAACTTACATTAGAGTGGTGTTGAAGTCTCAAGCCACTATACTTTGCTCCCATAGATTTAGATCTGAGAGTGTATTCCAACACTCAATTTTCTCTTGATATACCACATGCACATATACATTTAAAATTATGATCTCCTCCTCAATGAATATGGGTAAATCTGGTTAGTAGGCAGTGTTGAGAATGCTGAATATAATCCAAATGAAGTAAAGTGTTGTTCCATATCGTATATAGGCCCCTAGAATCTCCCCTAGAGCTAATTTCTTTACCCTCACTATATTTCCAGTATTTTTTTCCTTGCTTAATGGCCTCTTTAGCCTCAATATTCTTCTCATGGAGTAAAAGAATGACATGGTTTTCTAATTTGACTAATTTGACCTTGGTTGAAAAACCCATACCCCTACAGTTCTAGGAGATTAGATTCATCACTTACTTTTTATTTTTATGGGACCCACATGAGGGTTTGGCCCACTCTAACTCCTTGAGCTCCTAGGTCCCTTACCATACATACTATCTATAGTGGCTTGAGTGATCCAAAATGGACCTGAAAAGGCCAAAAATTCAAAGTTCTAAGATTTAGACGAAACCAATGCCATCGTGTAGTGATCATCACGCTGATTCTGGAGGTATATTTGGTTTCGAAAATGGACTTCGTATGCAAAATATATCACATTCTGAAGTTTTATCCAAACATGTAAAAAGTCAAAGTCAATAGTCCATACTGCTGACGTCAGTAGTATGGCCCACACGTGGCAGATGATGCCAACATGATGATGTGGAAACACCAGAGGCTGACATGTTTCAGGTGGATTCGACATTTTCAGGTGTTGATGTGGTAGGTGACTGGAATGTACATATTAACACGTGGTCATTCGTACGATGATGTGGCCCAGTGAAAGTTCAACATGTGGCAATACGACAGTGATGTGGCAAGCATGTGGCAATATCCGGGCTAGACACATGTCGGTATGGGCTGACTATACAATTGACATGTCAGGTGAATGTGTGATGACTATGTCTATGGTCCATTGATAAGATGACATGTGTCCCAATCATAGGGCGCCACGTGGAACCCCAAATTAGGCCATTAAGGCCTAGTCCAAAATTGGTTTAGTCCTTTGGTGGTTTTGAATTCTGGACCTCAACGTTGACAATGGTTTAATGGTCCTCCATTAGCCATGGTAGTAGAAGGGCAGGGATTGTAACCACCACCCTCGTCCTTTGTGTTATAGAGGAGGTGGCATGCATATGGGGGTTAGCCGCCGAACAAGCACCTGACTACGTGGCTTCCACACAACCAGAGCTGACGAGAAAAGGGGTGCGACGCCATTTGGGGCTTGGTGCTCGGCTGTATGACACTGCCACATGAACAAGAGCCCTAGAAAAGGGGTGTGCTCCTAAGTTTTTGGTTTCAAAGTTTATATTAAGATTTTTTTTATATATATTTTGCTGTGTCAATGGGAGTTTGACCATTTTTGGAGGATCTGGAACCAAGAAAGAGGCCAGAAACTTGGATGGAGTTGGGATGTGACCCCCAACTCAAATTATATTTAAAACCACCATATTTTCCATGGAAAACAAGTTCAAAACCACCAGATTATGCAAAATTTTGTAGAAGAAGCCATTTTTATGCAGGGAATCCAGAAGAGTAGCTGAGCTTTGGAGGCCATTTCTGAGAGTTTTACTCCACTGTTTTCAATGCTTTTTGTTGCATCGGGTTCCCGAGACAAAGAAAAACATATCTGAGCCAATTATAGACTTAAATGATTTTTTTTTATTTACATTTTGAGTATTCAATATTAATAAGGAAGCCTCCCCCATTGAGACAAAGGTCTAGAGACATAGGCGAATTTGCCGAACTCCGTTATCAACTTCTGGTGTTCTATTATATTTATGGTTAGTTGTGTTTACTTCTTTATGTTGGCTGCAAATTCTTTTCTTAAACATCTTCTCCTTCTTATTGAGTCTTAACTGGTAAACACTTTCATGCAACATACTTTACCATAGTCATTTAAAATATCATTTCGGATCAAGAGGTATCAGAGCAGGTTGACAATTGGTTGTTTTTGAGTACGCATGATTACCAAGGAAAAGATAAAGCATGGTGAAGGAGAGCTTGTAGAAGGAGATCTTGATATTGGATCAAGAAAAAGGACATCTCAAAGTGAGAAGATGGCATCTAAAGAAGTACTTTCTCAACAAGAAAAAGAATTTCAAAGAACTTTCTTTGCCATGTCGGAGATGGTAAAAATATTGTATGGAGATTACTTGGAATGGAAGAGACCTATTCAAGAGGAATCTTCAAAGAAAGAAAAAAGTGAAGAGGGAGAAGACCCTCCAAAACCTCCTCCTTCACCTCCTTCATCTCCATCTTCTTCTTCTTCAAGTACAAGTTCAAGTTATACTTCTACCGCTACTTCTGCAAGAAAACATTCTCATTCCCATAAACATAAGCCTAACATGCCATTACTTAAACTTGATGTGAAATTCTAGTTGTCTGTGTCTAATGGATAAGTCAATGTTGAGAATATTGATAACTGGGTCAAACATATGGAGGTATATTGAAGAGTGCAACAAATCAATGATGAGACAACCAAGATCAAATTGGCATCGCTTCGTCTTGAAGGCACAACACTCATCTGGTGGCAGAGTAAGTTGCAACATGGTACTCAACAAATTGGTAATGTATTTCCATCAAGGCAAGATTTTATTTTTTCACTTAGAAAACAATTATATCCATTGGAGTATAAGGAGAAAGATTTAATTGAATGGCAAAGTCTTAAATTAAGAAAAGAAAAATCGGTGCAAGAATCGACAGATGAATTTCGTAAGATGGCTTTGATGTTAAATATTCCATTACATACACAAGAAACTCTTATGAAATATATAGGAGGTTTTTTTGCTCATATTCGTAATATTGTGTTTATGTTTGGACCTACTAATCTTAATGAGGTTTCTGTTCAAGTGACATATATTGAAGTAGGAAAAACTAGAGTTGGTGTGTTAGGGGAATCATCTTCAAGGAAAGAAGGCAAAGGAAAAGGGAAGGTGAAGAAAACAAACTCAGTCAGAGTAAAGGGAGAGAAGCTCTCTTGCAAACATTGAAAGAAAAAAGGGAATGATGAAGAGAATTGCTAGAAATTGCACCCAGAAAAGAAACCAGAGTGGTTCAAAGAAAAGAAGAGAAGGAAAAAAGTTACAACAACAACACATGCAATAGACTTGTTGTCAAATTCAGGTGATGAGACTAAAATCACAACAGTTGGTTTGTCAGGTAAAATTGGTGATGGTTTTGATTCAAGAAGTAAATTGTTTCATATAAGGGTCATTATGAAACATACCAAGATTGACACTTTGTTAGATAGAAGGTCTCAAGCTAATTTAATTTCAGAAGAAGTGGTTAAGCAATCAAGATTGAAAACTAAGTTACATCACAAACCCTACTCATTAAATTGGATAAGCAATAATCACAAATTGCCCATAAAAAAACCATGTATCATAAAGTTTTCAATTACATCTAAGTTTTTGGATGAGGTAACATGTGACGTGGTGTTGCTAGAAGCATGTGGAATGGTCTTGGGTAGCCCTTATTTATATGATCGCAAAACAATCTTCTTCAGGGAAAAAAATCAATATCACTTAACTAAAGAAGAGAGAAAATATGTTGTGCATGCTCATCATATCAAAGAGAATCAATCTCTTTTTACAATGAAACAATTAAAGAAGACAACTTATGCAAGAAATACACCTATAATTGTACCAATTGATCTTAAGCAAGAAAGTAAAATGGTCGTAGCATGTAGATCTAGCCATACTTTGCTTCAAGATGAGTTTTTTCTTGCAAGCTTGTAAATAAGAACAAACATGTTGGTTCATTTTCAGTCATGTTTATGATATTGTTATCACTGCTAATGTTTTCTACATGGATAGTAGTGAATTCAAAAGGATGTGAACGAATGAAGATGGCTAACAATATGTGTTCAATTATCATGGTTGTTTCACAATCGATCATGATGTGACAGGTGCACATGATAGATTTGATAGAAAAAGGACAAGTGGGGAGGCCTATCCCACACTTGATGTCTAGTTAATATCCTTTTGGAGGACCAAAAGTTCTCAGTGGGGAGGTGTGATCCAAAATGGATTTGAAAAGGCCAAAAATTCAAAGTTCTCGGATTCAGACGAAACCAACACCATCACATATTTCTCATCGCGCAGTTTCTGACGGTATACTTGGTTTCGAAAATGGACTCTGTATGAGAAAGATATTGCATTATGAAGTTTTCTCCAAACATGCAAAAAGTCAAAGTCAACAATCCATATTGTTGACGTCAACAATACGACCCATACATGGTAGATGATGTCAACATGCTGACATAGCAACACTAGAGGCTGGCATGTGTCAAGTGGATTTGTCTTTTTTAGGTGCTGATGTGGCAGGTGATTGGACTGTACAAACTAACACGTGGTCATTTGTATGATGAAGTGGCCCAATGAAAAATCGACATGTGGCAATATGACAGTGATGTGGCAGACATGTGGCATGCTCTAAACTGGAAACATGGTGGTATGGGATGACGGTGCAGCTTATGTGTCGGGTGAATGTGCGCTGACTATGTGTACAGTCCAATGATAGGATGACATGTGGCCCAATCACAGGGCACCATGTGGCACCCTGGATTGGGCCATTAAGGCATAGTCCAAAATTAGTTAAGTCCTCTAGTGGTTTCGAACCCTGGACCTCAGCGTCGACAACGGTTTAATGGTCTTCCTCTAGCCATGGTAGAGAAAGGGTGGGGCTTGTAACCACTGCCCCCTTCCTTTGTGTTATAGAGTAGGTGGTGTGCATATGGGGGTTAGCCACCGACCAAGCACTCGATCACATGGCTTTCACATGACCAGAGTTGATGTGAAAAGGGATGCGACGTCATTTAGGGCATGACACTCAACCATATGGTGCTTCCACATGACCAGGAGCCCTAGAAAAGGGGCACGCACCTGAGTCTTGGGTTTCAAACTTTATATTAAGATTTTTTTTATATATATTTTGTTGTTTTAATGGGAATTTTCGCATTTTTGGAGGATCTAGAGCCAAGAAAGAGGCCAGAAACTTGGAGGAAGTTGGGATGTGACCCCCAATTCAAATTCTATTTAAACCTAACCTATTTTCCATGGAAAACAAGTTCATAACAACCATATCATGCATAATTTTGTAGAATAAGCCATTTTTATGCAGGGAAGCCAAAAGAGTAGCTGAGCTCTGGAGGCCATTTCTGGGAGTTTTAGTTCACCTTTTTCAATGCCGTCTATTGCATCGGGTTCCCGAGACAAAGAAGAAAAAAACTGAGTCAATAAGAGACTTAAATGATGTAACTTTTATGTACAGTTTGAGCATTTAAGATTAATAAAGAAGCCTCCCCCACTGAGACAAAGACCTAGGGATGTAGGAAAATTTGCTGAACTCCATTATCAACTTCTGGTGTTCTATTCTATTTATGGTATGCTGTGTTTACTTCTTTATGTTGGATGAAAATTATTTTCTTAGACATCTTCTCCTTCTTAGTGAGTCTTAACCGGTGAACACTTTCATGCAACATACTTAACCATAGTCATTTAAAAGATCATTTCAGATCATTGAGTGCCTAGATTTATCTCTTTGTCAAATATTTCTCCTTTTACATCTTTATAGTCCTTCCTGATGTTTTGACTTCTACAATCGCTTATTCTATTTTTTACTAAGCCCCAACATCATTAATGGGCTGATGATATTGCACCCCAACTCCAATCCCTTAAGAGTAAAGAGCTTTAGAGGGGGAATGGTCAAGTTCTTCTTCATGATCTAAAGTATGGTTTATATTCCTAGGGTTTGGATCCATTCCACGATTTTCTACCAATATTGAAATTTTAAAAGAAATC
>ML816215.1:0-18678 GCA_009831015.1 Picea engelmannii | reverse complement strand
CTACATGCTGTCATGATGACCGTAGATCTGCGCGCACTTGTTAGTCACCATTCTGGACCCCCCCCCCCATCGTTAAAAGCAGAACAGTCGAGGGGGTCCGGAATCCACTGTCAGTTGTTGATCTACACGTCGCTAGATCGACCGTCGATCTAAGCACATTCTTTATTCTCCAGGCACAAATGCAGCAAAAACTTAGGCTTAGTGCTTTTTGTGGGTTTTGTACGCTACTTCCCTTTCTTTTGTCTCCATGGGGTTAGGAAATACCACTTAGCGTCAACAATCATGAATTTTCTTTTCTTTTCCTTTCCTTGAAAATAATTTGCAGAAATGAAATATTATTTGCAAGCCAAAATACATCCAGAGTGAAAATGTTCCAGTCAACAGATGATCCTATGAATTATAGGGTTATAAAACCCACGATGTCCCATACACGACACACAAGATAAGTTGGGGGGAGTTGAACTCAAAACCTCATGGAACTTCATATCATGGCATTTGCCAATTGAGTTGCCCCCCCCCCGGGGGTGATAGGGAATTCACTTAAAATACTAAGAATAAACACAATTACTTAGAAATAACACTTACTATACTAAGTCGATATGCATGAGGAAACCCTAATTTCATGAACCATCCACCAAAAACAAGTAAAGCATCCTCAAATTCCCTCTCCAAGAGATGCGCATAAGTACTTCGCGATGACAAAAGAAGATAAGAGAAAAAGAGAAGTGATTCTCCACAAGTGTGAGTTATTATTTTTTAAGGAGGAAAGCGCTAGCCTTTTATATGAGAAAACCATAGCGCTTTTTCTCTCATAAATCCCCAAAAATATAAAATGTCCACGATACAAGGTGGATAGGTCTAGGTCGACCCCCAAAATAGCCTCCAATACAAAGATAAAATGAAAATACATCAAAACGTCCCCTCGAAGTGACATGTGTGTGTGTGAGAGCCTCAATGGAAGGTGATGTCATCCTCTATAAGGGTAAAGGAGCCTCCAAAGGCCACGTCTCTCCATCAAAGGGTGAAAATCATCATCAAGGGTTACATCTACTCATCCAAAGGTCATGTATCATCATCATCAAGTACCAACTCATCATCAAAGGGATGGAATCATGCTAGGTCGATTCAACAAGCATCAAATCATGATGTCATCATCACAAATGCAACATCTAAGGGCTAGGGCATGATGTCACCAGGGAGGAAGGATCAACAACCTCTCTAAAGAGGTGTACAGTCATCTCCAAGTGCAATATCATCTAATAAAAACCTAATATGATAAGGGGGTGCATTATCCAACCATATTGTGGGATTCATACCTTCTCAATGGCACATCAATTTGTATATGCAATATCCAAGCTCATCTCTCCAACGTCCAAGGCCTAGAAGGTGTGGAAAGATGTCCCGGGGAAAGTCAAATCATCACATGACCCAACACTCTATATCGGATGTGCAACATTCGCTATATAATGAAAAATGTCTTGGGAATCATCACGAAAATGTCCTCCAAAGGACCATGTCTAGGGTGCATCATGATCAAACAAGGCCCACATAATCAAGTAAATCAAGAATTACAAGATACAACAGTTATTAGAATCATGAAAACTAAGCCACTAATTAATACAAGAGCCATGTAAGCAATTCACAGTAGGTATCTTCTTCAAACTTCACACTAGATTAATACTTTATGCAGTTTTCCAATTTTAAGTATGGGACGGCCATCAAAAGATCCTATTAGGTGTGTCAGTACCAATTTCCCAAGAAACTCTTCAAAGTGTAAGTGCAATGAATGATGTGATATGGGGTTTACTTCATCATCACAGAATCATTGACATGCAAGGTAATCATGCTCTATCCATTTCCATGAGTACCTTTGTAGAAGGAGTGTTTGTTGCTTGAGATACCCTTTCCTCAGCAATGTGTGTACTCCAAACCCATTCTTTCCTTTTGATATTCTTTTATTGCTTTGCAAGTCCCCTTTTTAGGTTTCAAGCATTCATGATTTTTCTTACTGGGATTAAGTCCTTTTGATTGATATGCATTCAATGCATAAGGACTAGAGGCGATCACCTCATAGTGAGGGGGCAGAGCTCAAACTAGCCTTTGGATTTTAACTTGGTAATTTATGAGTCCATTATTTCTTATTTATTTTATAACATGCTTTCTTTTCATTTTTTATAGCAGGTGCATCAACCTCAACTTTCTATCCTTTCCTCTTATAGGAGAATGAACCATGGGCCTTTTTGGGGTACATGTAATAGTTTTTACCAAAAGACAAGACAACGAAATAAAATTGAGATGAAAAGTGTTAAGTATGGAAGGGATAAGTATGTTACCCCTATCAAGGCCTCCCAATAGTACCCATGTTCCCCAAGAGTGACAACACTGGACTAGGATGTAAATGATGGCAACCAAAGTGAAACAAGGAAAAAATCATAACTTTCAAGCTTATGATCTATAATTAAATTCAACCCATGATAATCACCTAAATTCCTAATGCATTAAATGTGACACTTCATATGAAACAATGACTAGCATACCTCATGTGAGTTGGAACACCACAGTTGCACGTATTGTTGTGGGGCCTGCTGAGGGGCAGGCAGTGTTGGAGGATGTGGTCCATCTACAGAGTCTTTCATCCATTTAAAATCAGCAATTTGGGGGTAATGATGAGTATAGTGACCGAACTCACTGCAAAGGGCACAGGGGAAGTTGGTTCGAAGGTTATTGATATTTTTCCCTTGACATCTGTTGTTGGTTCCCCCGTGGGGGTTCTGAGTCTCTTGATTTTGGTTGCCCCCAGTAGGTTGGTTCTGTTGGGGGTGATTTCTGCCTTGACCTAGGTTGTTATTGTTTCGATTTTTTCCTTTCTTTTTGGCATTATTCGACTGATGGGTTGGATTTCTCGTATTCAAGTGTTCAAAATTTTGATATTGTTGAATGGGAGAGGGTTGAACAAAATTAACCCCAACGTGAGGATGTCCTTGTGGTGGAGCCATGGGCTATGGAGGGCCATGAAATGGAAAGTATGGATTATGTTGTGGTAATGATCTGTAAGGTACATAGGAAGACATGGAACTTTCGCTAGTACTTAGAGCCTAAGCTGAGGTAGAGGGAGTACCAGAACTTGTTTGGATAGGTGGGCATATTGTGGGTGTCGGCGGTGTCCCACTGATGGGTGGAGGAAGGGCAACAGGGTATGGTTGTTGATAAGGGGGTGGAGGATAATAAGGGATTCCTCCATATGCCGGTGGATATTGAGGTGTGCCATACATTAGTGGTTGTTGGGGTTGTGGATTGTGGTGTGTGGTGTTACCAATCAATCTGTCTACTGAGTGAGACATCCCAAGCTTGTCTTGGCCAAATGGCAAGGGTCTTGGGAGATCAGGAAGTACTGTGTACAAGTATCCTGATTGTGAATAGATGAGGTCATATTTTTGAGCCTTACTGATGGCTTCTTCTTCTGATTGAGGGAAGGTGGAAGCCACATATTTACCGAGGAGAGAGACAAGTGATTTGAGAAACCAATCAAGACATTGTTGTTTGGTGGTTTTTGCTTTGCACAAACTACGTCATCAATGCCACTCATGAATGTGATCAGTGATATGTGTGGCTGAGGTTTGCTTAAAATCAGAGAGTAGTTCAAGACCATTGTCATGGCGGATTGGTAATTGGAAGAAGGTCAAAAATGCTTTGGCCAAGGACTCGAAAGTCGCATGGGACCCTGATTTTTTTTCTACATACGACTTGGCTGATGGGCCAGTGAGTGTGCGCTAAAATAATCATAGTCAGATGGAATCATCCATAATGTTTTTGGAAGAGCACCATAAGTGGAAAGTCATGACATGGTTGGCAGGGTCATCTCTTTCCTTTCCTTCAAACTTGGGGATATCTGAAGGTAGTTTGGTAGGCATTGCAGGCCATGTGGGGTCATGCAATATAGGATCATTTGTGAGTTTTCTTAGATCTGGTATGTTGAGAGAGGCCAAATATGGCATCTAGAGTGGTGGTGGAGGATTAGTTCCAACCATGGTGTGAGTTTTTTGTGAACCTGACCCTTGAGGAGGACTAGGTGGGTTTGTACTTCTCCCTTGAGGAGAAGGTGGCCCCCTGCTTCCATGTAAAGGAGAGTGGGTGAGTGTTTGACCTTAGGAAGTAGACCCAAGTAGGGTTGAACCAAGAAAAGTTGATCCTAAGATAGTGGCACTCACAGGGGTGTGAGAAGGTGGGGCTGGTGAGTTGGCGATACTATGAACTCCTCCTAAAATAGGAGGGAGATTTAGAAAGAGTCTAGAACGGTGGGGGTTCTGTGGGTCCCCTATGATGTCTAATTAGTTAAGTGGATGTGTGCAAATGGTGATGAGAGCAAATAAATGAACAAGATATTTTGTTGTAATTTTTGGACCTTCACAATATATTTCACAATTAGATATAATCACAAGGGTGTCATACATAAAGAAATTGATAAAGAAACATATATGTGGGTAGGTGGAATTTGTCCATGTGGGAGAACAAAGAAAACAAATGCTCGTGTCTTAAAAGACATAATGTCCTTCCTCTCAAATAGCACTAGACCTTTCAATAGTACTCAACAGTGGGGTCTGAAGCCACCAGAAGAGGAACTAGTGAAGGATGAAGTAATCAATTATAATGAGGGGTAGAGGGTGCATATCATGAAAGAGCTGGCGATATTTCCCAATAGCAACACAAAATCTGATTAAGGTGCAATTGCAGCCCACAATTGTCACCTGGGTAGATGTCCTAAAATTTGGTCACTAGGTACCTCGGTCAAAGTGCGGCATTTAGATTTTTGGCCTCAAAAATGGGTCACAGGCTGGATCCCGTCCAAGAGGTGGGTGCCTCAAGGGGGGATGCACAGAACAACCGAACCTCAGCCTTCAACCTTCACGGGTATCTCCCTACCTTATGGTGTAGGAACACTTGACTTGGAGGATTTGAAAGTTCCCTATTTGTCAACTTTTATTGTTTTTGACGTTGTGAGAATGAGATAATGGGGAGTTATTTGAATGCTTATCCCCGAAATCCTACCTAGGCTAAAAAATTATTTTGGCACCTCCTGTAGAGAAAAACTTAGTCAGTTTTTAGAATTTTTTTAGATGTGTTTGTGTGAGAGATTGGGGGTGTGAACCAACCTTGTTGAAATTAAATGGGAGTGGATAGTTTTGTCAAGAAAAGGGTGGGGTGTTTCGAAATCTCGTTTGAAGGAAACTTACTTTAACCTCCACAACTTCTAGATAAAACAATGTGAGTGATTGGTGAACTTTGTGTGTGAACAAGTGAAAGTGTGCCAATTTTTAATAATTTAGGTGTCACCTTGCTGCATGTGGACTTCGCTTGGTCCTTACAAGTGTTGATTACCTAAGTTACTATGTGTCATTGGTACAGCCTTGCGAAATTTTAAAGTCCCTAGGAAACTAGCATGTGGACATGTGGGTCCTTACTATTCCTTTAACTCCCTATTGTGATTTAATCTAAGAAAGCTTTGAAACTATCCTAGATTTGTAGCATGTGGGCATGTATGGGCCCGTTACAAAACCTTTAAACTTCCCTAGTGAGTAAATCTAATAAAGTAAATTTCAACACTATCCTATCTTTGTAGCATTTGGGCATGTATGGGCCCTTACAAGTTTAAGGTGTGTTTGAAAAATAAACTAAGAGGAGTCCCAAGGGGGTGTTGTCCTCTCCTAAAGATTTTGTCTTTTTTAAGGGAGATGAAATTTTCCCTCAACCTCTTTCTGATTCTCAAGATCACTTTGGAGCGCGAGAGAAGAGCATACTCAAGGATTGATATCCAATTTCTGGTCCCAATGCAAGTTTTATATGTGATTACAAATGATTCCAACTTATACTCTTAGTCAAAGCAAGCCATCCATGTGGAAAAATAAAAGCAAAAGAGGAAATAATGATTTTAAACCCCCTAAGTTCCTATGTTTTGAATAATCCCTTTATATGGAGAGGGAACTAAGTGTGGTGTTGGTTACAATGTGCATGAAATCAATTTTAAGAAGGCTAGGGGCTTTCCAAAAATCACAAAAAGGCTT
This sequence comes from Picea engelmannii, assembly GCA_009831015.1. NCBI lineage: Eukaryota > Viridiplantae > Streptophyta > Pinopsida > Pinales > Pinaceae > Picea > Picea engelmannii. The sequence goes on along the minus strand of ML816215.1, from coordinate 12,619 downwards.
ACAATGTGTATTTTTCTACACAGGTGTGCGGGTCTCATAGTAGACAGAGGCGATATGAGTGCCAATGCGTGAACTGAAAAAGACTTATGGGCACGGGTGCGTAGAAGGCACTGAGTAATATAGTGGTTTTGGCGCACATGTGCACGATGCGTGACTGTGGGCCGATAAACCCATGCACACGTGTCATACGAACATGAAGAAAATTCTAGATCAAATTCCTTCAACTCAGCTTTGAATTCATCTTCCTGTAGGTCGGCTTGGGTTGGTTATGGTACCTGCAGGTTAAATAAACAGAAAGAAGAGCTAAAATAACCCAAATGGGGTAGGAAATTGATACCTTTCCCCAGTGGAGTCGCCAATCTATTGTGTCTCTTTTGTTACTTGAGTGAGCAAATTAGAGATGCTTACAAGCCCAGTTGGGTCAGCTAGGCAAGACAGTATTAAAGGAAAGGGTTAGAAATATAAATCATGCAAGACAAACAAAAAACTAAACTAATAACAATAAAAGGAATTAAACTACAGTGCATAAGATCATTAGAACATGAAATAGACAAGACTCATGCCACCAATGGAAAGGAGTATATTAGTGGAAATAAAACACCAAAGAGAAAGGGAGACTTTGGGTCCCCTCTTCCTCCAAGGGAGAGCTCTTGAACCCCCAAGATTGAGCTCTTCTTACAACTTGAAAACTTGAAGGAAATGGTGAAAGAATCCCAAGCCAATTCACTCAAGAGGTGATGTGAATGGCTCCAATGAAATATTGCTTGTATGCTCTTGACAAGGAAAGAGGATCCTCCAAGAGAATATAGGTAGCATAACAATACAAATGAATTCCTTAAAAATGTAGTGCACCCATGGCCTCTTTTTATAGCATAACTTTGAGGCATTATTCAACCAGCCTTTAGTGTGAACAAGGGGCCATTTAGGGCACCCTTAGGTCTTTGACCAACCACCCATCCAGATTCAACCGATATTTGGATGTCAAATTGACTTGGAAGCTGAACCAAAAGTGGGTGGGAAGCCGACCAATATCATAAATGCATCGTTCTGAGGTGTGCACAGTTTTTAACGTCCACAGTCGCGCCTCAGGCGCATGCGCACTTTTCAGGTGTTTTAGACTTTGCACATGTGCGCGCACGTCCTATATATCCTTAGCGCATGATGATTTTATAACTGGTTGTATAGTTTTGGACCTTTTGGAAATGCATTTTTGGTAATCTTTGGTCCATGGGTGAACTAATAGCTGTTTGAAGATGTTGTATTCCTATAACCATTTGTGGACGAAATTTCAGTGATAACAACCACCATCATATGAACCATGTTGACCAAGTAAAATGAGTTGAACTAGATGATGGGGGGAAGGCATTTGGGGGGTTGATGTCTATGGAGAATATCCATCATCATCAACATCAACAACATTGGGATCATTGTATTCATTGTAGGCCATGAGACATGATCTCCTCTAGTTACCCCTAGGTGAGAGGAGAAAACAAGTTCAACACTTTAGGTTTGAATCATGCATAACATGAAACAAACCTTGCCAAGCTATACACAAGTATTTCATAAAATTCCTTACAAAGACAAAAATCATTTTATTTTCATTTTTCAAATATTGCTTATTGGTTTCAGCAAAAAACTATAAGAAAACCCCAACTCCATTAGCCAATTTGATCAACCTACAAAGAATCAATGAGATAAAACTACTTCAAATATTTCCAAAACCATTAATAAAAACTAGCTTCATAGAAAAAAATGTTGTAAAGACTGCTACAACCACCAAGAAAAACAAACTTCAAGTATAAAAAAGGCAATTTTAAAGACTACTAAAACCACCAATAAAAATACTTTCCATAGAAAAATTGCTTACCTTGATTTTTCCACTACAAAATCTATTTTCCTTGCTTCCATGCATTCTCAACCCTTGGTGTCATATATAAAACCTCCATAGAAGAGTCATTTGTGTAACTTTATCCCACTACTAGATATGGATGCTATCACAAGGTGTTGGGTCGCGATGCAATGAGAAAAATGAGGTTTCTTGGAACAAGGTGTCTTTGCAAAACACCTGATGACAATCCCATAGAAACGAAAATCGATGAAGAATTTTTTCTGTTGAAAAAACAAAGCCTCAAGAAAGAAGGACAAGACATGTGGCATTTATTATTGATCTTCACCTTGGGAAATTGACACAGTACGCCCCCATGGTCTTCATTTAAAGCAACATCCTTTGTATTTAAAGACATGAGTAACGTGGTCATGTAGGAATAATTAATTTTTTCTTCTAATAATTGGAATACTTCCTACAAGGATGGTAAAAAGCATCTTATTATATCAACTACATATTCCCTTTTTGGTGCTTTGATCTTTGAAACCCTAGTGATTCAGGCATTTTATATCTATCTATGGATTCACAGCGAGTGAGAGTAACACCCTCCTCCCCTTGTCTATGAGATTAATTCCTTTCATGCCCTCACCTCTTCCATCGAGAAATCTTCCAAAGCTCAGGCTTCTCATTTTGTGAAAAAACTAGATGAAATTCCACATGTTCTTGTGCATTTGACCTCCTCTCGTAGCATGGCTTTGAAACTAGCTACTCGAGGATTAATTGGATAGTTCATCAGACTCTAGACTTCTCTGAAAGAAATAGGGATCTTGCTAGACAAGTGTTGGTGACCCTTAATCAAGGGTCAAATTTCTCACTTCTTTTGTGGGAGAGGGATTTATGCCTTTCCCTTTGAAATCAAGGAGGATCACGATCTTATCTTTAGAAGCAATCCATACTTTCTTGGATCCATAGGAATGTACCTTAACAGATGGACTCTGACCTTCAATACTGAAAATGATATCCCTTTTGCAATTTTTTTTTGGGTTCGCTAACGGTATCTTCCACTTCATTGTTGGAATGACAACATAATGAGTATCAACAATACCCTAGGAAAATACATTGACAAATATGAACTGCAAGATGAGATATTTGCTTGTGCTAGACTATGCGTCAAACTAGATTTAGAGAAAGGTTTTCCAGAGGCCAATCATTCATCCTTAGATAAGTAGAATCATATCTAGCAAGTTGATCATGAACAACTCGCCTTCAAATGCAAAGATTGTCATGAATATTGACACTTTGCAAAGAACTCCTCTAAAAATGATCCTCCTGAGCAAGGATCACAAGATAAAGATGAACAATGGTGGCATGTGAAGAAGAAGAGACCCATCAACAAGAAAGTTGCTAGTTCATCTTAGGCTAAGCAATTCCCTATCCCAAGGTCTAATTTGAAGCCTACAAGATCAGGGCATACTTATGGGAAACTGCACTAGTTAAGCTCACCTAAAGATACAAGGAGCAATATAAGGAACTTAGCTTTTGGAGATAATAATATGGATACCAATTCCAATCAAAATGGGTATGAAGTTTTATCTCAAGGTGAAAATGTGCCAAGCATTGAAATATTAGTGGAACCAACTTTGAATGCAAGGATTTCTTTTAAAATTTCAATATTGGTAGAAAATCGTGGAATGGATCCAAACCCTAGGAATATAAACCATACTTTAGATCATGAAGAAGAACTTGACCATTCCCCCTCTAAAGCTCTTTACTCTTAAGGGATTGGAGTTGGGGTGCAATATCATCAGCCCATTAATGATGTTGGGGCTTAGTAAAAAATAGAATAAGCGATTGTAGAAGTCAAAACATCAGGAAGGACTATAAAGATGTAAAAGGAGAAATATTTGACAAAGAGATAAATCTAGGCACTCAATGATCTGAAATGATCTTTTAAATGACTATGGTTAAGTATGTTGCATGAAAGTGTTCACCGGTTAAGACTCACTAAGAAGGAGAAGATGTCTAAGAAAATAATTTTCATCCAACATAAAGAAGTAAACACAGCATACCATAAATAGAATAGAACACCAGAAGTTGATAATGGAGTTCAGCAAATTTTCCTACATCCCTAGGTCTTTGTCTCAGTGGGGGAGGCTTCTTTATTAATCTTAAATGCTCAAACTGTACATAAAAGTTACATCATTTAAGTCTCTTATTGACTCAGTTTTTTTCTTCTTTGTCTCGGGAACCCGATGCAATAGACGGCATTGAAAAAGGTGAACTAAAACTCCCAGAAATGGCCTCCAGAGCTCAGCTACTCTTTTGGCTTCCCTGCATAAAAATGGCTTATTCTACAAAATTATGCATGATATGGTTGTTATGAACTTGTTTTCCATGGAAAATAGGTTAGGTTTAAATAGAATTTGAATTGGGGGTCACATCCCAACTTCCTCCAAGTTTCTGGCCTCTTTCTTGGCTCTAGATCCTCCAAAAATGCGAAAATTCCCATTAAAACAACAAAATATATATAAAAAAAATCTTAATATAAAGTTTGAAACCCAAGACTCAGGTGCGTGCCCCTTTTCTAGGGCTCCTGGTCATGTGGAAGCACCATATGGTTGAGTGTCATGCCCTAAATGACGTCGCATCCCTTTTCACATCAACTCTGGTCATGTGAAAGCCATGTGATCGAGTGCTTGGTCGGTGGCTAACCCCCATATGCACACCACCTACTCTATAACACAAAGGAAGGGGGCAGTGGTTACAAGCCCCACCCTTTCTCTACCATGGCTAGAGGAAGACCATTAAACCGTTGTCGACGCTGAGGTCCAGGGTTCGAAACCACTAGAGGACTTAACTAATTTTGGACTATGCCTTAATGGCCCAATCCAGGGTGCCACATGGTGCCCTGTGATTGGGCCACATGTCATCCTATCATTGGACTGTACACATAGTCAGCGCACATTCACCCGACACATAAGCTGCACCGTCATCCCATACCACCATGTTTCCAGTTTAGAGCATGCCACATGTCTGCCACATCACTGTCATATTGCCACATGTCGATTTTTCATTGGGCCACTTCATCATACAAATGACCACGTGTTAGTTTGTACAGTCCAATCACCTGCCACATCAGCACCTAAAAAAGACAAATCCACTTGACACATGCCAGCCTCTAGTGTTGCTATGTCAGCATGTTGACATCATCTACCATGTATGGGTCGTATTGTTGACGTCAACAATATGGATTGTTGACTTTGACTTTTTGCATGTTTGGAGAAAACTTCATAATGCAATATCTTTCTCATACAGAGTCCATTTTCGAAACCAAGTATACCGTCAGAAACTGCGCGATGAGAAATATGTGATGGTGTTGGTTTCGTCTGAATCCGAGAACTTTGAATTTTTGGCCTTTTCAAATCCATTTTGGATCACACCTCCCCACTGAGAACTTTTGGTCCTCCAAAAGGATATTAACTAGACATCAAGTGTGGGATAGGCCTCCCCACTTGTCCTTTTTCTATCAAATCTATCATGTGCACCTGTCACATCATGATCGATTGTGAAACAACCATGATAATTGAACACATATTGTTAGCCATCTTCATTCGTTCACATCCTTTTGAATTCACTACTATCCATGTAGAAAACATTAGCAGTGATAACAATATCATAAACATGACTGAAAATGAACCAACATGTTTGTTCTTATTTACAAGCTTGCAAGAAAAAACTCATCTTGAAGCAAAGTATGGCTAGATCTACATGCTACGACCATTTTACTTTCTTGCTTAAGATCAATTGGTACAATTATAGGTGTATTTCTTGCATAAGTTGTCTTCTTTAATTGTTTCATTGTAAAAAGAGATTGATTCTCTTTGATATGATGAGCATGCACAACATATTTTCTCTCTTCTTTAGTTAAGTGATATTGATTTTTTTCCCTGAAGAAGATTGTTTTGCGATCATATAAATAAGGGCTACCCAAGACCATTCCACATGCTTCTAGCAACACCACGTCACATGTTACCTCATCCAAAAACTTAGATGTAATTGAAAACTTTATGATACATGGTTTTTTTATGGGCAATTTGTGATTATTGCTTATCCAATTTAATGAGTAGGGTTTGTGATGTAACTTAGTTTTCAATCTTGATTGCTTAACCACTTCTTCTGAAATTAAATTAGCTTGAGACCTTCTATCTAACAAAGTGTCAATCTTGGTATGTTTCATAATGACCCTTATATGAAACAATTTACTTCTTGAATCAAAACCATCACCAATTTTACCTGACAAACCAACTGTTGTGATTTTAGTCTCATCACCTGAATTTGACAACAAGTCTATTGCATGTGTTGTTGTTGTAACTTTTTTCCTTCTCTTCTTTTCTTTGAACCACTCTGGTTTCTTTTCTGGGTGCAATTTCTAGCAATTCTCTTCATCATTCCCTTTTTTCTTTCAATGTTTGCAAGAGAGCTTCTCTCCCTTTACTCTGACTGAGTTTGTTTTCTTCACCTTCCCTTTTCCTTTGCCTTCTTTCCTTGAAGATGATTCCCCTAACACACCAACTCTAGTTTTTCCTACTTCAATATATGTCACTTGAACAGAAACCTCATTAAGATTAGTAGGTCCAAACATAAACACAATATTACGAATATGAGCAAAAAAACCTCCTATATATTTCATAAGAGTTTCTTGTGTATGTAATGGAATATTTAACATCAAAGCCATCTTACGAAATTCATCTGTCGATTCTTGCACCGATTTTTCTTTTCTTAATTTAAGACTTTGCCATTCAATTAAATCTTTCTCCTTATACTCCAATGGATATAATTGTTTTCTAAGTGAAAAAATAAAATCTTGCCTTGATGGAAATACATTACCAATTTGTTGAGTACCATGTTGCAACTTACTCTGCCACCAGATGAGTGTTGTGCCTTCAAGACGAAGCGATGCCAATTTGATCTTGGTTGTCTCATCATTGATTTGTTGCACTCTTCAATATACCTCCATATGTTTGACCCAGTTATCAATATTCTCAACATTGACTTATCCATTAGACACAGACAACTAGAATTTCACATCAAGTTTAAGTAATGGCATGTTAGGCTTATGTTTATGGGAATGAGAATGTTTTCTTGCAGAAGTAGCGGTAGAAGTATAACTTGAACTTGTACTTGAAGAAGAAGAAGATGGAGATGAAGGAGGTGAAGGAGGAGGTTTTGGAGGGTCTTCTCCCTCTTCACTTTTTTCTTTCTTTGAAGATTCCTCTTGAATAGGTCTCTTCCATTCCAAGTAATCTCCATACAATATTTTTACCATCTCCGACATGGCAAAGAAAGTTCTTTGAAATTCTTTTTCTTGTTGAGAAAGTACTTCTTTAGATGCCATCTTCTCACTTTGAGATGTCCTTTTTCTTGATCCAATATCAAGATCTCCTTCTACAAGCTCTCCTTCACCATGCTTTATCTTTTCCTTGGTAATCATGCGTACTCAAAAACAACCAATTGTCAACCTGCTCTGATACCTCTTGATCCGAAATGATATTTTAAATGACTATGGTAAAGTATGTTGCATGAAAGTGTTTACCAGTTAAGACTCAATAAGAAGGAGAAGATGTTTAAGAAAAGAATTTGCAGCCAACATAAAGAAGTAAACACAACTAACCATAAATATAATAGAACACCAGAAGTTGATAACGGAGTTCGGCAAATTCGCCTATGTCTCTAGACCTTTGTCTCAATGGGGGAGGCTTCCTTATTAATATTGAATACTCAAAATGTAAATAAAAAAAAATCATTTAAGTCTATAATTGGCTCAGATATGTTTTTCTTTGTCTCGGGAACCCGATGCAACAAAAAGCATTGAAAACAGTGGAGTAAAACTCTCAGAAATGGCCTCCAAAGCTCAGCTACTCTTCTGGATTCCCTGCATAAAAATGGCTTCTTCTACAAAATTTTGCATAATCTGGTGGTTTTGAACTTGTTTTCCATGGAAAATATGGTGGTTTTAAATATAATTTGAGTTGGGGGTCACATCCCAACTCCATCCAAGTTTCTGGCCTCTTTCTTGGTTCCAGATCCTCCAAAAATGGTCAAACTCCCATTGACACAGCAAAATATATATAAAAAAAATCTTAATATAAACTTTGAAACCAAAAACTTAGGAGCACACCCCTTTTCTAGGGCTCTTGTTCATGTGGCAGTGTCATACAGCCGAGCACCAAGCCCCAAATGGCGTCGCACCCCTTTTCTCGTCAGCTCTGGTTGTGTGGAAGCCACGTAGTCAGGTGCTTGTTCGGCGGCTAACCCCCATATGCATGCCACCTCCTCTATAACACAAAGGACGAGGGTGGTGGTTACAATCCCTGCCCTTCTACTACCATGGCTAATGGAGGACCATTAAACCATTGTCAACGTTGAGGTCCAGAATTCAAAACCACCAAAGGACTAAACCAATTTTGGACTAGGCCTTAATGGCCTAATTTGGGGTTCCACGTGGCGCCCTATGATTGGGACACATGTCATCTTATCAATGGACCATAGACATAGTCATCACACATTCACCTGACATGTCAATTGTATAGTCAGCCCATACCGACATGTGTCTAGCCCGGATATTGCCACATGCTTGCCACATCACTGTCGTATTGCCACATGTTGAACTTTCACTGGGCCACATCATCGTACGAATGACCACGTGTTAATATGTACATTCCAGTCACCTACCACATCAACACCTGAAAATGTCGAATCCACCTGAAACATGTCAGCCTCTGGTGTTTCCACATCATCATGTTGGCATCATCTGCCACGTGTGGGCCATACTACTGACGTCAGCAGTATGGACTATTGACTTTGACTTTTTACATGTTTGGATAAAACTTCAGAATGTGATATATTTTGCATACGAAGTCCATTTTCGAAACCAAATATACCTCCAGAATCAGCGTGATGATCACTACACGATGGCATTGGTTTCGTCTAAATCTTAGAACTTTGAATTTTTGGCCTTTTCAGGTCCATTTTGGATCACTCAAGCCACTATAGATAGTATGTATGGTAAGGGACCTAGGAGCTCAAGGAGTTAGAGTGGGCCAAACCCTCATGTGGGTCCCATAAAAATAAAAAGTAAGTGATGAATCTAATCTCCTAGAACTGTAGGGGTATGGGTTTTTCAACCAAGGTCAAATTAGTCAAATTAGAAAACCATGTCATTCTTTTACTCCATGAGAAGAATATTGAGGCTAAAGAGGCCATTAAGCAAGGAAAAAAATACTGGAAATATAGTGAGGGTAAAGAAATTAGCTCTAGGGGAGATTCTAGGGGCCTATATACGATATGGAACAACACTTTACTTCATTTGGATTATATTCAGCATTCTCAACACTGCCTACTAACCAGATTTACCCATATTCATTGAGGAGGAGATCATAATTTTAAATGTATATGTGCATGTGGTATATCAAGAGAAAATTGAGTGTTGGAATACACTCTCAGATCTAAATCTATGGGAGCAAAGTATAGTGGCTTGAGACTTCAACACCACTCTAATGTAAGTTTTAAACCTTTCATAGTAATGCAATGCACACACAGATTCTTAACACATAAAAGAAAACAAAAATAATGACACATATACACAAAGATTTACCCTGGAAACCCAACCGAGAAAACCAACAACCTGTTTTAGAGCCACACCTCTAATTTTGTTACCTTGTCTTCACTGTTTACAATACAATATATATATGAACCTATGGCATCCAAAAAAAACCTAATCCATTAACCCTAGATTAGAACTCAATTTTAATTCCTTAACCAGAATTGCATTACCATGGACCAAAAAATTGTGTGCCATAAAACTACCAAAGGTGAAAACCATACCGAGAAAAATCACTCGATAAAAACCTATCGATGATTTTTCAGGAATTTGGAGAGGGTGGGACTTTGGGAACCCGCCTAATCACTTGTCCCATCTAGTGGTTGCAATGGAGGAGCATATGTTTGGATGTGCCCCCAAGAATTTATAGGATTCAGATCATAAAGGGTGAGGATCAACGGATTACTCATTCAAGCAGGGTTATGAGCAACAACTCATTCACTCCTCATGCACCTCCCAAATCAACCATATGGAATAAAATTTGGCACTCAGATGGCTTGCCAAAGATTAATATTTTCTACTGGACTTTAGTTCATGGAAAAAATTTAACAGATGAAAGTATGAGCAAGAGATCAATTTAGGGTCCCTCTAATGTGCTCTTTGTCTTTCTAGTTTGAAAACATTGATCCATCACTTGTTTTTGGAATGCCCTCTCATTATGGGGTTTTTGTTAGCAGTGGATAAAGGGATTGAGCATAGATTCAGGTGGCTAGATTCATGGAAGCGATTATCTAATAAATTGCACAAATAATATATAGGTTATTTTCATTGCAAGCCTCTTTTTAGAAGGGATTTAATTGCCTAAATTTGTATGATGGAAAGTCTGGCTAGCAAGGAATTGAGCCATTTTCCAACAATGATGACTCATATGGAGATGGTGGCATCCAAAGCAAAATCACTATGAGAAAAGAATATTAACTCAAAAGTGTTTTAGTCCAACCTAACTGGAGATTTAGACCAAGAAGAGCTTCAATGGTTTAGCCAATTTGACCACATATGTTCCTCCTCTTCTTCAAAATATAGATAAGTTTTAGTAATGTTGGAAACTTTGTTTACTCCTTAAGAATTTGAGCAATGGACTATGTCCTAAAAGTCCTTCATTCTTTGTTTTGATGGTGCCTCAGAAAGGAACCTCGGGGTGGTAGGTGCACATGGGGTTCTCACCAACCTAGGAGGAAACATATAATGTTCCTATGTATGGAGTCTTGGAATCCTTTCCAATAACCTAATTGAGGCTTATACGCTTCTGCAAGGTCCTAGGCTTGCTAACACTTTGCACATTCAAAATTTGACTATGGTGGGGGATTTAAAGAATGTCATTAGACATATGGTTTTATCCACAGATCCCTTGGATTTTATATTGGCATTGATGATTATAAGGATTTGGTAAGCCATATCCCTTATCCCCATAGTGATTTTTTAAGGTGTGCTCTAAGAAAATAACCAAATTGTGAATAAATTTTCTAATAAGGCAGCATTAAGAAAAGTGGGGACCATCATTATCAATGATAAGGTATATAACCAACTAATTCCATGTTGCAATTTGGCACCTCGAGAAATGTCCAATTGAAGGGGCATTTGGCTCATTGCATGAAGGACAAATCCCATGATATAAGCTATGGGGTGAGGTGACAGCTCCCATGTCACACACCCCTAACTCACCACTATTGTCATTGTGAATTAACACTCCTCTACTTGCATGATAGAGGTGGGATTAAGGTCATGGAATTAGAGTTGGTTTGCTAGCAACTTTGGAATTTTAGTCTATGGATCTGGTTGGTGAGCCTTGGCTTGGCTCTTGGCTCTACAGAACACTAGATTTTGGATAATCTCATGGCTCGACAAAGTGGTGACCCTCAACTTGCAGGTTTGGTGGCTCATCAAACTAGTGGCACAATGAATTGGTGGTTCTTGGATGTGGGGCTATCTCATTTTGGATTTGAGGCTTTGGTTTGGCCTCTCAAAAATTGGACAATCACTCTTCATTGGACATTCAATTCGAGGTTCCTTTTCAATTTGTATGTGTGTAAGAGGGGTTTTTCATTCTTGTAGTCACCTTCTACAGAGACTAAAATAGGGGACCCTTGGCTTGAGTTTGAAGATCTATTTATCTCCCTCTTCCTGAGCTCTTTTTTGTTTGTGGTTTACTTCCTAATGTTCTCATGGATCTGAGGGAGGGTGTTTATCAATATGTACATAGGCAAGAAATCAAAATTGATTTCAATAATTCCTCAATTCGATTGCTTTTAAGGAAACTCCAAGAACAAGAGACAAACACATTAGCTCAACTGGAAATTGTCATGGGGATTTTGATTCAAAAAAAAAGACATATTGGTAAATTAGAAGTAGAATGTGATGCTCTTCACAGTCACATATTCAAATTGACTGAAGGAAAGAAGACAATCCCCTTTGTTTTGAAATACATCATGGTTTCTAGTCAATACAAGGTCACCTCGGTTCATCATCTCCCAGACTCGAATGTGCAGGTGCAAGAAAATGACAAAGAAGCAACAGATGATGCTGGAAACAATCAAGCCTCAGGCTAAACTACTATGTTTTACAGGATTATAAGGATTTTAGGGAGTTTTTGTAGAATTTACACAGTCTATTACTACTTTGAAATTATGTATGTAAAGCCTCTTGTATTGGACAATTACTAGCTAGACTTAAGTTCTTTTTTTATCTATGGTTATAGACTTTTAGACTTTCCTATGTATCCCAGCTGCAACATTTTGTTGCAACATTTTCCTAGTGTAAATATCTACCAATTCTTATTAAAAAAAGAAGAATAATGCTTCCTGCAAGGATTTATGTTTTGTCAATGGTGTTCTTCACCAATGAGAAAATTAAATGTTTAAAAGTTTAAAAATACTAAATTTGTTTTTAATTGTGAAAAAAAATTAGTTTAATATATTATTTTGTGGAAACATAGGAGAACATTATGAAATTTTGAGGAAAAAAGACAAACTAATGCAAAGTCAAGTTAGTTTGACTTATAAACGAAAAGTATACTCCCTACTTTGGCAGGGATTTATAATATGCAATAATTAATTTGAACAAAGCTCCATGATAATGTTGCACATATTATTTTTTCCTTTTAAACGAACATTTTAGAAGGAACTAAGTTTTTAAAT
>ML816214.1:147016-160418 GCA_009831015.1 Picea engelmannii | reverse complement strand
GTTATGAGGAGTGACAAGTCGACGGATGAGATCTCGTCGGAGGATCCATAGTCATTCACGACCATTAGATTGACGACAGTAACACAGGCGTTACACACCTTGCCCCTTTGCCCTCTATCATCGTGAGCAACGAGAAATTGGGACCGTAAACTCCAAGACCCAAAAGAACGAATCTAGACCGTTAGATCTCGGTCCAATTATCATGTAAACCGTTGGATCGGGAGGAGTTTCACGGAGTATAACTTCTGGAAGGGGAGCGTGCAGGAGAAATGATCTGAACCGTCGGATCTTAGATCATAGTCCCGACAGCCGTCAGATCTCGAGAAGATGCGCCGAAGTTAAACTCTAGTGTGCAGAGGAAGAGTCCTAGCCGTTGATCTCGGCAGAACACGTGTCAGCATTCTGGGGAGTCGTCGGGATTTCACCCATCGGAGAAATTAGGAGTGTAGAACCCCTGCAATAGGAAGTCGCGATTAGCGAATTCCCGATAGGATCTGAGCCGTCCAAACAGCAAGAACACGTGGCAAAGGATCCCAGAGAGTCGGAGTTCGGCATATCGGGGATTTCGAATACATAGAACTCTTGCCACCCGGAATCGCGATCCACGATTTACCGATAAGATCTGAGTCGTCCATCTGAGGGACAGGTGTCGGAGATCAGGGCGCTATCGGAGTTTGACGCCTCGGAAATTCGGAGTTTCCGAGGGCATGGAACGCTCGCAACAGGAAATCGCGATCCGCGATTTCCCGAAGGGATCAACACCGTCCATCAGCGAGGACGCGTGGCGAGAGATCCCAGAAAGTCGGAGTTAGGCATATCTGGAATCAGCGTATCGGGGATTTCAAGGACATGAAACCCTTACATCACAAAACCGCGATATGCGAATTCCCGACACCATCATGAGCCGTTGATTCAAGGGACGCGTGTCAAGCATCCGGAGAGAATCGGGAATCGGGATATCGCGAGTCCCGGGTACATGTGTTTTGTGTTATCGCAAATGTCGAAACCCCGATGGAAGGTTATACGGCGACAGTCATATGGTAAGTGGTCACATGGACCATGGTATAGCCAAAGGGGTCAACCCTCGCCGGAGTCAACGCCAAGTGATCGGGGAAACCCAAGTGAAAACCCTGACGAGATCCGAGCCGTCCGTTCACACAGGACAGGTGCTAGGGATCGGGCGTCGTCGGCACTTTGTTCATCGGGAAATCAGGAAACCCGTAGACAAGTGATATGTGCGCTTTGATATCGCGATCTGTGAAAACCCGATCAGTGGGGAACAACTGTCAACTAAACGGAGAATCGGGACTTCGACGATCGGGAACCCTGGGGGTGTATGCACATTGTCGTTTGAAACCCCGTAGCCCCGAAGGGATAAGGTTGTGGTCCCGGGAGTTGGTCATATGAGTGGGAGTTGAACCGGTAAGGCTAGCGCGTGACGGAGCGCATCGGGGATCGGAGAATCGTGAGTTCCGTGGACATAAACATGGTGACATCGCAAACCCCGAAACTTCAACGGGAGCATATGACTGCGGTCATATAGGAACTAGTCACGTGGACTAGAGAGCCTATCCAGAGGGGACTAAGACCAGAGAAGGAGCTCATCGGGAATCGGGGAATCGAGAGGACAGGGACTCTCGACGGCGGAAATTCCAAAACCCCGAATCCCAATATTGAATCGGGGATGGGTAGCTCGCTAATGCAACCTCCTTTAAGGGGAATTTCCCATTTGAGGGAGATTAACCCAAATTCAAAAAAAAAAAATTAAATTACGATAGTGGGTGTGTTACATTATGGTTGGAGATATGAATTTGATTACCACTCCTGAGGAAGTATGGGGACACTCAGCCCAAGTTGACTCATTGGCGAGGTATTTTAAATCTCTTTTTCTAAAGAACAACTTAGTGGATTTATGGCAGAGATTGTGCCTACGTGGCGGAATGGTAGGTCCGGTGATGAAAGCATAGAAAAACGTCTTGACCGGATTTACGTTGCAGAGGAACTCATAGCTTCTACTAAGAGGTATGGGACCTAGGTTGAGTTTCCTTTTATGTCTGATCATGCACCAGTTTTCCTAGAGTTTGGTGTTGGTATCCTGGGTGTTGCCTATCCTTTTAAATTAAATCCTGACTGGGTGAGAGATGAATCCTTTGTTGGGATTGTTCGAGATGTTTGGAATGATCCGCACCATCTTCTTATTTTAGGAGCACAAAGGAGATTGGTTGGGAAACAGCCTCTTTTAAAATCCTGAGTAAAATTTTGGGCCAAGGAGAAGCGTCAGAGGGAACAATAAGATTTGGCTATGATTGAAGGGGCTCTTGAATACACTTATAACCAATTGACTCAGGGAAAAAGATCGGTGGCCTCTGCACTTACTTTGTCCAATCTTGAATCAGAGAGGAAGAGGTTATTATTGGCGGAGGAAGAAAGGTGGCGACAAAAGAGTATGGCGATATGGATTAAGAGTGGAGATAAAAATACTAAGTTCTTTCATCGTTTCACAAGTTATAGAAGGAACAAAAAATACATCTTGGAGATAAAATATGACTCGGGGGGCACTCATACGAGACAACAAGCCATTAAGGAAGAATCAATCAAATACTTCAAGTCCTTCTTTAATGATATAGGCCAGAATATTCTTGAAGATCAGATTGGCTTTGTCAGGTTATTGCCAAATTTTGTGAATGAGGTTGATGTCCTTTCTTTAGAAAAGGCAGTGTCGAAGGATGAAATTTTTGAGATTCTAAAGGGCTTTGCCAGAGAAAAAAACCTCGGTCCTGACGGATGGACAGTTTAATTTTTCTACAAATTTTTTGAGTTGGTTGGGCAGGATTTGGTAAATATGGTAGAGGAATCAAGAGTCAGAGGAGAGGTTATTAGTTCGATCAATTCAAATTTTCTGGCCCTGATTCCCAAGGTTAATAAACCTTCATCCTTTAGTGATTTTCGGCCTATCTCTCTTTGTAACCTATGTTACAAAATCATTGTTAAATTTATTGCTAAGAGAATTAGGCCTTTATTGTCTTGGGCACTTTCAGAAGAGCAGTTGGGATTTCTTAAAGGAAGGCAAATACTTGATGCAATCGGTACTGCTTGGGAATGTCTTCATAGCATTAAATCTAAAAAAATTCAAGCTATAACCCTGAAACTTGATTTAAAGAAGGCATGTGATTGTACCAATTGGGATTTCCTGAGATTAATTTTACTTCAAAGTGGCTTTGGGATTTCAATAACTAATTGGATAATGGCTTGCGTCGTCTCCACTTCCTTTGTTATTTTGATTAATGGAGAGGCCTCCAAGTTCTTCAAGAGCTGCAGAGGTCGAAGGCAGGTTTGCCTGTTCTCACCCTTACTCTTCATTCTTGATATGGAAGGTCTTAGTCTCTCCTTAAAGAAAGCTCAAGTTGATGGTATGATTACAGGGATTAAGGTGTCTAGACTAATAAAGATTCTTCACCTTTTATGTGTTGATGGCATTCTTATTATGTCTAGAGCTTCTCCAGCTGAATGGGTAAAAATCTAAGAGATTCTTCATATGTTCTGTCGGGCTTCGGGTTTGGTTATAAATGTCCAAAAGTCTATTTTCTTGCATTTGGGAGTTCCTTCGGAAAACCTCCAATGTTTAAAAGACTTACTCATGTTCCCATGTAAAGAGCTTTATATGGGTTTTAAATACTTGGGCTATCTGTTGAAACCTGATAGTTATTAGACAAAGGATTGGCAATGGATAATTGATAAGTTTGAGACCAAGATTAATCATTGGTGTAATAAATGGCTCTCTCTCAGCAGGCGTTTTGTGTTAATTAAAGCGGCTCTTTAGAGTCTTCCAGTTTACTGGATGACTCTTGCACATATTTCGATTTCAGTTCTCCACAAGATTCGCAGGCTAAGTATTGCATTCCTTTGGTCTGGAAACAAAAATAGGCATTGTTATCATTTATGTAGTTGGTTATCAATCACTAAACCAAAACATTACGAAGGTTGGGATCTTCGGAACATTTTATTTTTCTACAGAGCTCTGGCAATGAATATTGTATGGCGAGCTTTGATGAAGCTGAGCATTTGGCATCGGGTAATTAAGGGAAAAAAATTCCACATGTTTCTATGGTTTCTTGGCTAGGATCGACGAAAGCCTTCTCATCCTTTGGTTCTCCGTCTTGGAAAAACATCTGAAACACTTTACCAATCATCCTTCAATGGATGGTTTGGAAGCCGGGATCGGGGCATTCTATTTCAGTTGGGAGAGACGTTATTCTTGGAATGGGTCAGGATTCCTTTTTATCTTTGGAGTTGGTAAATTGTCTCAACAGAAGGAACATACACCTCTTATATCATGCGAGTTGGACCACAATAAGAGGCACGCTGGGACAAAGTTGGTACAGTAGTATTGAGCTGGGTTTGGAGGAGGATCTGGCAGTGGAATGGGAGATCTACATAAGGAATTTGATTGATTCAGGTATTGTTTTAGTAGACATGTCGGATGAGCTAATCTGGTTAGGAGGTGACATGTCTGGTCAAATTTCAGCTAAGAATGTCTATGAAGCATTATCAAACAAATTATGGAGATACAAGACAGCGGGTTGGAGGAGGAAATTATGGAAATGGGATTGCTCTTTGAAGCTAAAGTTGTTTAGTTGGCTCTTAGCAGAAAACAAAATTCTAACTTGGAAAAATTTGCAAAAGAGAGGTTGGAATGGGCCTAGTTTATGTTATTTATGTAGATTCAAGGGAGAATCAAGAAACCACCTTTTTGTTTGTTGTTCTTTCACTGTTTCAGTTTGGGAGGAAGTGAAAAAGGTGTTAAATCTTACTTATGGGTGGAATGGTATTACGATGAATGATTGCTTTCAAAACTGGGCATCTCATAATTTGAATTTATATGCTCTTCCTGCATATATATGCTGGAATATATGGTTGGACATAAATAAATCAATTTTTGAGGACAGAACCCCTTCTGTGCAGAGAATAATATCTCTTTCTTTAGGAGTTGTGGGTAAGATGTGTAAAAAGCAAATTGATCCTACTCCTAGGATTTTTTCTACATTCCTTTCCAGTAGAAAAAGCCCATGCTTGGTTTGATGGGGTTGCTCAATAGAATGGCAATCTTTGTGGTGTTGGAGGAGTCTTAAAGGTTGTTGATCATTCAGAGTTCAAGTGGACATTAAACTATGGTAGGGGAACAAATACTAGGGCAGAGCTCATGGGAGCTTGGGCTACTTTAATTCTTGCCACAAGACTTTCTATTTATGATTTACATGTTTTGGGGGATTCCAAGATCGTCATCGATTGGCTTAATGGAAAAGGAACAATTATGGTGGCTAATATCGATGGCTGGAAGGACAGAATCATTGATCTCATCCCTATTTTCAGATCAGTTTCTTTTGGGCACATTTACAGAGAAGGAGACAAGGAAGTTGATTTCCTTTCAAAGAAGGCTCTTTACTTACACCGGGGGCATATTTCTTACAGTCAATGGCTAGATGGCCATGAGGGACCTACACTTCATTTAAATTTGTATTGACTTTCTTGAGTCTTTCTTAGTGCTCATTCTTTTTGGGCCTGCTGTTGGTTTTATTCTCTTAGTATGAGAGCTTTTTGGTGAAGAATACTTCAAGTATTGTATTTTTATTTGTCAAAAAAGTATGACTGGATAAGACTTATGGAGGCATATAAGTCTGTCCTCATCTTTTGATTTTTAAATTTTAAAAAATCAGAAGTCTATGCTAGTCTTGGACTGAATTGTAAACGGATTATATTATTATCAATATAATGTGAAATTTTCTTTGAAAAGCAAATTGTACTATCTCCCATCCTAAAAGGATCAATCAAACTCTAGTCTATGCCTCTCATAACATCATCTAAGTAGAGCTCATAAGCAATTTTTTTCAATTTTTTTCAATTGAAACATACACCAACCTAAGTTTTCTCTCCATGCATAAGCAATTTTTCCAATTAAAACATACACCAACCTAAGTTTTTTCTTTTCTCTCCTTGCTTTTAATCATTAAAGCATGTAAGAATCACGTTAATATATGTTTTTAATCATTAAAGCATGCAAGAATCACGTTAATATAGACCTTTGTTTGGGACAAGGTGTAAAAAATCCCAAACAACAGCATTCCGTAAGTTTTCCATAATGATTTTAAAGGGATGTGAGATCATTTGACATGAATGCATAACATAGTTTGTAAGTTTGTAGGAAGCTTAGACCCTAAAATATCCTTAAGCCCACTGGGATATAATGTCATTCACAAAAGTGCCCTTTCTCCCTTAAGAGATGTGACATGGCCCCAATATAAATGTATTCATTCCTTAAAATTAGTTCTTTACCTATTACAATATTTTTCCTTACCTATTACAATATTTTTGGTGAATCCTCCCTATTTAAATGGTCTTCTTCATTTAAATGGTCTTCTTCCTTTTAAGACAAAATCCTAAAATCAAGAAAACAAAATCCTAAAATCAAACCAATTGTACCTCCCAACAAACATTTGTATGCAATTTGCCCATGCATGTGAGTCATATACCCACCCATACCAACTACTTCACTTTTTAAGGTTGTTGAACCTAACTATTGACTATAGTTTGGTCGCAGCTATAAACCTACCCATTAATTGTGGTTGGGTTGCGCCTATATTAACCAATCCATAAACCTACCATTAACTGCAGTTGGGTTGCCAACATATTGGATGTATAAACTTTTACCAATCAAAATTTGTATTCCAATGTATCTTTTTATTAAAATTTGTATTCCAATGTATCCTTTGATGAAAAGACATGTTATTTATTTATTTATTTTTAATTATCAAAATTTGTATTTCAATGTTTATGTTCTAATATATCTTTTTAAAATACACATTATTTTTTTAAATTAATTTTTTTTAAGGTGGTAAAACTTATAATTTAATTGTTAATTGGTAATAAGGATAGTTATCATTAGTTGTTATTGGTGAATGCATGTTGAGTCATCAATGGTATTCAAGGAAAACCACACTACCTAAAATAATCTATCAATGGTTTATAAGGAGGTGGACTTCCACTCCCGTTAGACGCATATGGATCTTGGGTCATTAACTTGTTTCCTTAATTCCGAGGAAGACAAACTCTTAGTCAATCAAAAACAATTTTAGGTCTGACTCCAAGACAAAAAAAAACAATTTCAACCTGTATAGTATTTGCAAAAAAATCAATTCCCCTTATGAGCATTAACGATGCTACCTCTAGTAGGGTCATATGCTTTCTAGTAGCATCTAGGTTTAGTCCCATACATGAGACTAGCTACTAACCCCAATAAAATATGTATATAGATATATTTATTTTATTACAATATCTCTAAGATCAAATGAATAACAATGAAGAACAACTAAATTTATTTTAAATTTGTATGCATTTTTCAAGAAAATAAAGTAAGAAGTTTGGATAACTAGAGTTAGTAGTGTAATAACATGGCTTAAATAAAGTATTTGAATTGTTTAATTAAATTCAATCCCATTCACTTTACATCAAGGGATCCCTCGCTAGTTATCCCCTTGATTTTACTCTCAACCCTCTACTTCTAGCTTGCATCATTTTCTTAGTCAATTTTGTTGCACTTCTCATTGAATTCTTTTGGATAGTTGATTCCAAGACTTTGATATGTAAATTTGATATCTTCCTAATTTGCATGTTTGTTGTATAATTTTAGAGAAAATGTTACTCAATTTCTAATAACCTTTCCCCACGACTCTTTGAAGTATTCACATCTTCCTATATCTTTTTTTCTAAGGAAAACTTCACGAGATTACCTTTTCTTCCTCAAAATGTCCATCTATCAACCACAATAATGGAAAGTAATCATGAGAAACTCAATCGGATTTGAACAAATGATTTATGTCTTTCCATCGACAACATACTTTAAATGAACAGTTTCATTAATTAACCCAACCCTTCAAGTTACCCATCTACCTATTTCATATCTAACTGTTTGAACATATTTTTTTATTTTTTATTAATATTTTTATTATTATTTCTGACATTATCAAGATTAGATTAGATTCATATTTCCTCCTCCGTACAAACATTTAGTTTGACTTCTCTTATAAAATATAAGATCACTATTATTATAATATTTACTTAATTTCATGTAATTGGTATTTCTATTAATTTTGAAAGATATTAAAAGTGCAATTCTAAAGAAATTTAAGTAGTCTCTTACCTTTTTAGAAGGTTTGATAGAGTAATTCTAGTCTCGGAGTATGTTAATCATCATCATCATCATCATTGATAAGGTTATTATTGTTTTAATTAAAGAAGAGTGTTTTATAAGTGGAATACTTTGAATGTCAATTGGTTGGGTCTAGACCGTGTGGTTGTGGGATGGAGAGTTATATGCCACACCTAGGTTTTATTCTCCTCTGTGACATGTTGAGCTCACTATGAGCACATTGTTGTATCGGCTTTGAGCCCCCATTGTTGACGACCTAAGTGTGCCCTAAAGAATCTAGGGTTTACTTTGAGTACCATTCTTAAAATGAGGGGAAGTACTTGGGGGATTTCCCTGAATGTTGTATACTGGAAATATATTGGAATACTTTGAGTGTTCGAAATTGCTACTTTGGTGACACTATGTATCCAATTTCAAGGAAAATAATTTAAAGCATAAAGTTAAGTGTTATATATATGTGTGTATAATTAATTGATTTATTAAAAGTAAATATATTATAAAATGGAATTTGAATTCAAATAAAAATAATATTTTTTTCTCATAATTATTTAAATTACAATCAATTCAATATAACATTTCATTTTCACCCTAAAAATATATGTTAACATATCTTTGTTAATAGTTTTTTTTTTTTTTGGAGTGGTAGGTGTAGGGGAGTCTTCATGATCCCGGGGGGAATAAGATTGTGCACTATACCTAGGGCTAGGGAAAGTATTGAACAACGTTGTTGAATCATACTCATTATGGCATGGGCTCATCATAACCAAGAAAATTAGAATCATAAAATTATTAGTCTTTGGGGACTCAATGATCATTATCAGGGCAAGGATAATCCAATCTAATCTTGGAGGGATCGAGCCTCAAGGCATCATTGCATGAATCAAATAGGTCTTGTCTCAATTTGACAAGGTTGAACCCTTTCACATTAGAAGAGCATTGAATGGTGAAGCACATGAGTGGGAAAAATTTACCACATCGTTAAATCCTAGAGTTATTATGGAAAATGGGAATACTTCCAAGTCACAATCCCCTAACTTATTATTGTCTATGGGTAGTGTTATAATTCAAATTCATCGATCAATAACCATTAATGCATGTCAACTCTAATGGGTTCCCCATGAGGACACACTTGCAAAGCATATGGTGGTGAGGCAACAAGAGTGAGCGAGGCCCTGTGCTCATGTATTCCTAAAAGATTCGCTTGTGGCTTATCAATGTATAGGCATGGGAAGGGTTAATCAGTATGGGATTATTCCTAAGAAAGACCCTTCGAAGGTCAACTCTAGTGAGGTGGTTTGGTGGAGGGCAGGCTCTATTCAGAGGGACGAGGAAAGATGCACTAGTATAGGGTATGGGAAATGGTGTGCTCTAAACTTTATTGTCAATGGTCGACTGTGGATAGGGGAAGCAAGTAAACGGTGGTCTCCTCGTCAACTTGTTACCGATAATGTGGTGGAATTTTTCATTATGTTCTTATTTTCTTGTCATGTGGGTATGTTCTCGAGCGAGGTGGCATTTCCAACCGTCTGCAACAGAGGAATCGAAGGGTTTATCTTTAACTTGTCTCACAACTCAAGAAGCAAAGTGTTAGGGTCCTTGTTTTTTGAGATAATAGAGCATGTTTTGAGGGCCAATTGGGCAGACATGGCTAGTGATGACCTCTGTGAGCTTAAGAAATTTCTATGTAGACATGAGGAGGTTATGTAGGCTAACAATAACACAATATTGGTTCTTTCCTCCAAGGTGGTAGAATTGAAACACTCCTTTGCAATTCAGAATTCCAACCCTTTAAGTCTTCTTCTCACTCAAAAGTATTGAATAGATTAATTAGAAGCAGAATGTGGTAGGTTGTGAGCTTTAGTCATTTCATAGTGGATGGATAACATATCCTTGGAATCAAACAACCAAGGAACTCAAACCTCTGACCATGGGGAGGAGTTGGGGGAGTTGAGGTTGAAACAATATTTCAAAATCATACACCAATGGAAATTAAAGGAGCAAACATACAATGCTCTCACGAGAAGTGAGAAGATCAGAGCAACGTGCAACTGTAATACTATATGAATATTTTTTTAGAGCCAAATGCATTTTGGGTCAATTCAGTGATCATGCAACTTGTAGGAATACTTAAAACTCTTGTCCGATACATTTTTTTGTCTCTAGATTTAAATGTAGAATTGTATTTTATTTAATGGATATCCAAAAATATATATAATCACTGCTAACCTCAATGCAAAAACACGCATGTGTGTGTTTTGAGTGACGACATCAATCATTATCATACACCAAAAAAAAATACAAATAGTTCTAACCTCAATGCAAAAACACACATGTGTGTGTTTTGAGTGACGACATCAATCATTATCATACACCAAAAAAAAAATACAAATAGTTCTATGATAATGAGTGAACCATTCACTCAAAACACGTAGACTAAAATTTAATGTGGAATAGAAATCCAAAATATTATTAACAACATATTTCATGGTGAGAGCCTCAAACTATAATATATTTTTAATGAATGATTACATATTTATTGAAAAATACTCATTAACATTTATTTGTCTTTTTAATATTCATTAATATTAGGTAGGTTATAATATATTTTTTAATGAATGATATAGTATATATATATCAAAAACATTGATCGATTTTTATTTAGGTTATAATATTTATTTTATGTAAGTTAAGTTAATTAGGATTTAATTGATGATGGTGATCGTGATTAATATCTATTGAGACTGAATTGGTTTATTGGACCTTAAGAGGGTAAGTGATTACTTGCAATTCTTTAGAATTTTGTTTATGTGCTCGAAAATCATTAAGAGAAGCTTTCCAAGATCGCCATAGTTTTGTTGAGTTAGAAAGTTAGGAAGGTTGGTAGTATGACAAATATTTTGAAATTGAGATCTAATCTGGGTATAGGTTGGACAATCTAAGAGAAAGTGTTTTTCATCTTCAACCTTCTAAGTGTCACAAAGGTGACACACTCTTTCATCCCATGGTGTTTTAGGAATTGACCAACGCTCAGTTTCACTATGGAGCTCGTGAGAATTTGTTTGTATCTTAACAATGCTTATTTTTTCTCTACACTTGTCAAAACAGAGATATAATTTTGATCTTCTAGATTATGGTTGATTACATCCTTATAATATCTTAATTTTCTTTTTCCCTCTAATTCTTTGTCACACCACATTTTCTCCTTAAATTTTGATTTAATAATATTTTTAATAGTATCCTTATTCTACAAAATGGTCTCTTCCATGATTGCCCAATGGCTTAGCCAAGACTGGGCATCTTTATGCTATCCTCACTTGAGTTGAAGGTGGTTACAACTGGATTTTGAAGCAATTTTAGGAAGCCTCGTGTCTTCCATGTTGTTTAACTTGTTCTTATATGTTAGGTATCTAGTCATAGTCGTGCTCTTAATGGGGAAAAGGCTTGCCTCTAAGAGGAGGATGAGATAAGGAGTATTTTCTTTAATTTTGAGATTATAGGTTATAAAATTCTTTTGGATTTGCTTTATCTTTCTCCAAGATTCACGAGATATACTGCATCCCTAGAATTCACATCCATATAGAATAGCAGGCGTAACAAGAGTCTCAAAGAGGAGTTTATTCTTATCCCATATCCAAAGATCGATTGATTTACAATTGTTTTCAATCCCATAATAAGCTTTCCATCCCCCAATAATCCTTTTCTTAATGTTATAATTCTAGTTGAGCTTGTGGTGAATATTGATTCCAAGATATGTGTATGAAGTCACTTCATCCAAATTTTTTTTGTCGTATACGAAGGTATCATAAATATTCTTATTGGATTTAATGATCATGACCTTAGTCTTGTCAGTATTAACAGTCATACCCATATTGAAGCAAAAATCCTTGAGGATTCTTAGTTGTTTTCCAAGATCGTGGGGAATCTTTTCCATAAGAACGATATCATCAACATAAAGAAGAATATTGATGACTATACCAGTCAAAGTAGGGCCGACACAACTTGCTTCTTCTAAGAAATCTTCTAACTTGTCAATGTATAGGCGAAAAAGGGTAGGGGACAAAGGAAAACCTTGTTTGACTCCAATATTGTAGTTAATCTCTTTCGACCAGCCCTTAGTTTTCTTAAACTTGGTAATAATGTTCTCATACAACCTTATTGCAACATCCCTCAACTTGAAAGACACTTTTTTCTCTTCCAACCTATCCCAAAGGTTTTTCCTAGGAATCGTATCAAAAGCTTTTCTAAAGTCAACAAAACAACAAAAAATATTGGTTTTAGTATTGTAGAACTCCTCTACAATGATCCTAAAGGTAACAAGATCGTCCACAGTTGAATGATATCTCCTAAACCCGGTCTGGCCTTTATCTCTTTTATCGTGACTTTCTATCCAAAGGCTCATCTTCTTTTCCAAAATAATTCCATAAAGCTTGGCTAAAATTGGGCTAATCATAAAGGTCCTATAATTAGAGGGAATGTTTCTATCCCCATTTTTAAAAATAAGAACAATGAGGCTTTGCATCCAGGGTTTAGGGAATCCTTGCTTGACTCCTAAATTGAAGATCTTATGTATGTGAGGGATGAGGATAGGCCCTTCGATTTCAAAATTTTCAGCTTGGTAGCCTTCAATGTCCTTAGCTTTCCCATTTGCAAGCTGCTTAACCCCGAACTCTATGTCATCCAAAGAAAAAAATTCATCCTCTGTAGGGACAATAGCAATGGTGTCCGTGGCATTAGGAAACTCATAAAGACTTTTAAGGTAGGAATTCTAGTCCCTTAATGGAATCAATTAATTTCTTTAGTATTGCGGATTAGAATTTGACTCCAAAACTTCTTAGGATCAAGCTTAGATGGTTCTGAAATATGTTCTTACCTTTTATTGACATAGTACAATTTTTTCCTTTTAATTAGGGATTTGTACGTATTGATCTTATAGAGTTTTAAGGACTCATTAAAAGCATCCCTAATGAATTTATGAGAAATTTTACATTTTTTATCATATGAAGGGTTGATTGTTCTATTATTATTTTAACAGGACACCTCGAAAGAGAACTTGTTAATAGAAGTGGAAAGGGTGCTTGCAAAATTATGATAGAGGTCTTCAATGTTATCCTTATAAGTTAGGAGATGTAATTCACTATTTAAATCCTTTAAGAAAGGGTCAACTTTACTTTTGTCAAAGAGTCGTTGTCTTTGATTATT
>ML816214.1:101805-145555 GCA_009831015.1 Picea engelmannii | reverse complement strand
ATTATTATTATTATTATGTTTTAAAGGTTATTTTCATTATTATTTTTTAAAAATATGTATATATATTTTTAGATTATTGTTTTTTTTTTTTTAATTTTAATTTTTTTTTTCACTTCTTTTTAGTTTTTTTACCCTTTTTTTAATATATAATTTGGGTTTTGAATATATTTTTTTGAATGTGTTTTTTGCTTCATTTAAAAAAAATTGCGAAGATTTTGTCCTTTCTATTTATTTATTTTTCAATGTAAATTTAAGAAGAAAAAAAATGTTGGTAAATAAATTTTTAAGTGACCATTTTGTATCCTTTTTTTTTTTTCTTTTTTTTTCTTTCCGCATAGGGATCTATTGTCAAAACCATGGTTCCAATTAGGTTGAAATGAGCCAGAATTTTAACGTTTAGAAAAAACTTTTTGTTTTAGTTATCGTCACTTTTTTATTTAGGTGTTAATTTTAAGGTTTTTCTGAGCTACTGTATGAGTTTTGAAGGTCACGCTTGAAAAATGTTGTAATTTTGACCCCGTTTGAAAAAATGGTGCTATCAATAGCACCACTTTTTGATTTGGGGTTGATTTCATGTTTTTTATGCAAAAATATGAGTTTTTTGG
Organism: Picea engelmannii; assembly: GCA_009831015.1. Lineage (NCBI taxonomy): Eukaryota > Viridiplantae > Streptophyta > Pinopsida > Pinales > Pinaceae > Picea > Picea engelmannii. Next base: position 144,950 of record ML816214.1, on the reverse strand, counting down.
GGTAGAGTTCTTGTTTGAGGTCACAGTTCTCGTTAAGTTGGTAATATTGTTTAAATATGATCGTGAGACTGCAACACTTTTCATATTCAATTAGATTATAGCTCAGTTTGGAATCCCGAAAGAGATTGTCACTGATCATAACAATCACTTCCATAATGAGACGATGAAAAAATTAGCATCGGAACTGGGGTTTACACACAATCATTCTTCCCCCTATTATCCCCAGGAAAATGGACAAGTAGAGGCCATGAATAAATCTCTATAGACCATTTTGCAAAACACTCTCAGGCAGAGTAAATCTAACTGGCATGTGATGCTTTACTCTACACTATGGGCATACCGAACCACGGTAAATACTTCCACTGGTATCTCACCATTTCAATTAATCTACTACGTGGAGTTGATTCTTCCTATTGAATGTGAAATCCATTCCCTTAAGTTGGCAATCGAGCTCCTACCTAACACGACCGATCTCGAAGAACGCCTCATACACCTACTCCTCGATGAGAAAAGTTGAGATGCCTCTACGACCATCATAGCGAATAAATGACGTTTTAAGGTCCAATACGATAAGTCTGTCTATCCTCGGTAGTAAGTTGAGGGTGACTTGGTCCTTCTTTACGAACAAGCTAAAGAACCATTGGGGGCAGGAAAATTCAACCCCACGTGGCACAATCCTTATATCGTGTGGCGTGTCCTAGAGAAAGGATCCCATGAATTAGAATATTATGAGGGGAATGTGCTGGACGAGACTAAAAATGAGCTCTACCTTAAAAGGTATTACACTTGAGCCTTCAAGCTCAGGCGTGACCTTTGTATATTAGTGTATATACTTATTTTTCCTTTTACGTCACCGACTTGCTTATTGAGTTTTCCCTTGGTTGGCAAATGTCAATGGAATCTTAGATGTACTTAGGATTCATAGACGATTCCAGTGGTCATACTCAGAACATGGCTTCCACTGATTGGGTTATCTATTCACCCGAGGGAAAACTGGTGTCTTCGGGTGGTGTTTGTCTGGAGCCATCAACGAATAATGTGGCTGAGTATAGCGTTGTTATAGAGCTATTACGCAATGTCATTTCACATGGTGTTCGATCTTTAAAATTTCGCCTGGACTCCCAGTTAGTTGAATGTTAGTTGAGCGACAGTTACTGAATGAAAGATCCTACTTTACTCCTACGATTCCTACGAGTACGACTTTTGGAACAATATTTTGATTTTATTATTTATAATCGCATCCCTAAAAGTTCTAATCAAGTATCTGATGCATATGCTAATTACATTTTAGATTGACATTTGTCACATAAACAAGTAAATAAAACACACATTCATCCATTGTATGATATATAAGTAAAGCCAAAGACCAAAATGTTTTTTATATTTCGTCCTTTAAAGTCCAAAAAAATCTGGTGTCATAGTACAAAATTGGGCTCATGCCCTCAAAATACATATGCAACCGGTGCATCGCATAACCATGGTATCTAAGCCCGAGGTGTCATATGCATAGCAAACTACGATGTTTGCAAGACTCCAGAAGAGTCTCACCCACCTGGACCATAGGAATCATGTGCGTAAGACGAGATAGGTTTCCCTGCAGATTTTGGAGAACTCTCTCCACATCCCCACCTACCATCTCATCTCCTCGCCCCCTATCTCGATGTCGTGGATACCTATCTGGTCGTCACAGACCTACATTTGCGTAAGAAAATAGCCATTAATACATGATACCATACAAAAAAAATTATGTTTTTGTTTGCATTTATCAAATTGAAAAACACAAAAAATGAAGTATATGAAAATCAATTCTCACCGATCTCTCCAAAGGTGGATCTCGGTGGCAATGGCATGTCATGGTCCCCTCAGTAGTCAATCCTCTCATAGGGATAATCATTGATGGCTATGACCTTTCATCGCCACCAGTGAACGAACACATCGTTATAGGGGGTTGGCACCCTACCACCTCCCAGCCACCTCATCACCTCGGTCCACATGAAATGGTTGGATCGCGTAGTCCATGTGGAGTAATCTCTACTCTAGGGCTCAGAGTTGGAACCCTCTCAAAGAAAAAACTACACAAAATGGATGCCAACCCGAAGTTCCTCATTCTTTCGAGTTTGCAGTCCGTCAACTGGCTCTTCATGTTGGACAATAGTGAGGTGCACCAATCATAAACCGTGGGTATTAAACACTCCACAACATACAACATGAGTGGCCTCGATGCTTGGTGCAATGAGGCCAACCCTAATATTTGTGTGAGTACTAAGACGACAATCTTTAGACTCAGGTTCTCAATCGCCCTGATAGGGAGTTTGCTCCCTACTTTCTTTGTGCCTGCAAAACAATAGGTGGCAATGTACTCCTCCATATTCCTCCCACCTCTAGCCCCTCGGGCCTTGAGATTTACCATCTTGCCTCGACGAGACAATCCTATGATAAAGTATATATCGTCCACTTCAATTCTCAATGGTTTCCCATCGAGATTGAAGGCCTCAGTCTCTGGATCCCAATAGTTTATCAATATCTGGAGCAACCTCACTTGAGCCCTCATTCCTTTTATGGCCCAAAATTGATAGAGCCCACATATTTTCAAATCTTGTTGGGCCCTCATATGTCTTTCCACTGCAGCATTGACCTCCTCATGCTCCCTTTCTCTCCATTCGATAACCATACTGCAAAGGAAACATCAAATTTTGAGTCAATTTTCATTAAAAACCTTGTGTGCAGAGTTGTATGGAGGCTACCCTTATGAAAATTGCGTATAGGGCTTGATGTGTGCGGGAAAGCTTCACCTTACCCACGTACATGGGGTCGTGTACGCAACCCGATAAACCGTATCCCGCATACACCCTATTTTCCAAGTTACAACCTCTTAAACTTAAAATTTGAGCACTAAAACTAATGATTAAACCATGGAAATTTAATAAAATAGGATAGGAACTTACTTGGTCCAGATGGTTTCCAATTCCGTTGATCATAGCTCTCGAAATTGTCATTGGAAGATCGTGGGTAAAATGGACTCAAAAGCACCGTGTGGGTGAAAATATTCTTATTTTTACTATTAGTAGATAATTTTTACCCACTTTATATAGTTTTACCCTATCTTTCATATTTTTGGCCATGTGGACTAATAGTGAAGTGAAAGACCTAGTTTGAAGTGGTTTTGTCCAAGGTTTTTACGAATTTCCAGCGTCATGTCGCCCGTTTGTGCCTTCAACAAGTATATTCCATTACTGGCATATATGATAGGTTCTCACCCCACTTTGCTTTTCTTCATTGTCCTATGACCGTGATTCACATGCCCTAGGTACGAACCCATTTCTTAGTGACACAAAACCTTCTCACTGCTACTAGAAGTGTCTTTATTAAGTGGTAAAGACTTACCAAACATGGGTACCCTATTTATAACACTTTTGTCATTTGGTGCCCATGCAGAAGTTACTCCAGAGGTATGAGAGTTCCTAATAGTCTCAATATGACTTTGCATTCAAACCCCATTTTCTTACTCAAAATCATTCTGACCACTACCTATGGGACTCTCATCGAGTCTTGGTTAGGCTCTTTTCCGACTCCCAAAAAAATGAAAAAGATGGTCGAGTGAACTTGTCTCTTTCACACTCATTAAATGGATTTGAAAGGACGTTTATTTTGGTATAAGTTTAACCCTTTTCCAGACTAAGTAGACCACTTATGAAAAATGAATACTCTAGTCACCACTGGCTAGAAGAGTTCTCCTGGGTATTATTTTTTACTTTTTTGAGCCTAGGGGACTAACATCTACAAAAAAAGACACTTGTTGAGTTAAGTTGTAATTGCATCCCATTCTCTAGCTTGCATTGTTGAGCCTAATGTCGGCTCCCACTTTCTCGTTATAAGCCTCTTTCCCCAACAATTCTCAACATTAGCCAAGCAATGCCTTTCATATATCCTTTGCAGCTTGACACCCTTTACCCGTAGAGGAAACATCCCTCCCTGAGTGTCCATGTCTCACATGTGGTCCTTTTCATTGAGCATAGGTATGTTTCACTGCTTGGAACTAGTTTCGTACTAATGACACTCATTTATTCTCCTGCATCATATCATTTCTTTTACTATGAAAAAACTCAAAAAAAGATGGACGAGAAAATAATATTATCTCCTATCGACAACAGTTATGTCGCCTTTGAACATAGCACAAACTCTTGATTCCATTTCATCCAAGGTTTGGGTTTAGCATGACCTTAGGAAGTTGAACTCATTACTTAGAGTGTACTCCTCTGACCGGTTATTCTTTTGGTCCCTATGGAGAGTTTGTTGATACCTTCTGCGTCGCAAACTTTTGTCAATGATCAACGTTAAGTCTATGCTACCTGATTTATCCATCTGTCCCATTCTCTTGTTCAAAGGAAGTATAAGCATGTGTTGACCATTCCTTAGAACTCTTGAATTTGCATGTTGGCCATCCACTTACAAGTGAATATTAGAGTCACATGAAGTTGTTGACCTACCTTGCACCCCAGGCCTACTTTCATCATTGGTAGGTAACCTTGTACCCAACATATGACATTTCCTCATTGGTCGTTGACTAGGGAGTTTCCCTTATGTTTGACGGAAATAAATCTATTCACACATTGGGATTTATGCAGTGTCTTGGATTCCATTGGTCCTATCGGTAGTTTCCTCGCCTTTTTCAAGAGTTTTCATCATTGGTTTCTAGTCAGAGGGTCTCTTTCGTGTACTACTTTCATCTAGTGCATGTGAGAGACGCACATGGTCGTTGCTTCATGAACATCCTATTCATTTGAGCTCCTCCTAATCATCAAGCTGTTGCTTTGTACCTCACGTTGAATGATGATAGATGCCTTAATTCTCTCCTTTCAGCAGATCTCCTTCCATCGACTTCAACTCATCTATTTTGGAATCAAGATTTAGAGTCCTATGAGTACCTAAAGGCTTGCAGTCATCAGTGGCAGGTTCTCCCGCCATCGACAATTGGGAATACATCAACGTCTCCTGATCGATGGATTCTTCAAGTGTCCGACCTCAACACCCTTATTCACACTTGTTGAATGTACTCGGTACCTTGACACCTAGTTTCATTATCGGTGGGTTGTCTCGAATTTATTAATGATATACCTTAATGATTAGTAATCAAATGAAGTCTCATTGTGTTCAATTTCAAATCCTTTATTCACATAATGTAGAATTGCACCTTCGACGGATAGTGTAGAATACCTCTAGTTTACAGTAGTAGAACCCCATATTTGTTGTTGTCTTTCATCAGACTAGTACCTATATGAATTCAGTGACCATGGAAGATCATATTGTACTCCATTGTATACATATATCTTTGGTTGATTTTGAGACTGGACTCCACTGTGTCTTGTTCGTGACTATGACAACTTATGGCATATGTCCACTTTATGTTGCTTATTCATGGCCATGAAAAACTATTTGATATATATCCACATGGATCTGCAGTGTAATTCAGATTGGCAACCATGTGTACAGAGTCAATATGAATTGTAATATTCTCATGAGTAACTAGTACTTCCACTTGTGGATTCAATACTCCACTTTTGGGAATGATAATGTATTTCGGCCATCACAGATACTCCTCTGACCTCACACATTAGGGGGCATCCGTTATAGAAAATTTTGCCTCACTCTGTGCATATTTCTTTGATGGCCTTCCATTTCCCTCTGTAGACTTAATTTCCCCTTTTTGCTCACTCTAGAGCCCCAAATATACTTTTTTGTCCATATACGTGAGCCACAGTTAGACAACTCGCGTATATGTAGGTTGCTCCATTACAACTCACGTACATTAGGTTTTGTGCCAAAAAATTAAAAAATATGTCGGGTTTCCATGCCATGTCATGAGATCTGTGATCCTTTACCTTCCATATACTGGAAACGCTCTGACTTGACCCTTCAATTCCAATTGGAGGTTATAAATTGAGCTATATACAAGCCTTGAAGACAATTCATCATTGAGAGAAAAGACACTTTGGAGAAATTTCACCTCATATTGAGTCTGCATCCCCTTGTCCTTGAAAGTATGAACTTTTTGTGTTCAGCCCCCAAGTTCTTCCTATATTGAGATGGAGAACCTCATTGACTCCTATTACTTGTGAGCTTGCCTTTATGGAGGATTGAAGTGGTGAAGGCCCAACTGGAGGGACTTAGTTTCTCAGTTCCGATATGTGTCATTACAAAAGTTTGTCACCTATGTACTTATGTTGATTACATTAATAGAAATACTATTTTCTCATCCAATTATATATCACAAATATTTGTATTAATTTCCATGGGTGTATTTGTTATGTATGTTAATGGATTATGCTAGTTTATATGCAAACATTATATATCATTTCCACCTTCTTGTGTATCTTTGTTGTTGAGGACAAGTTTCAAGTATAAATCTTTGGGTCGTGTGCTCAACAATGGTCTTCTTCGAACGTCTGGACGAGGTAGGCTTCTATGTACTTCTGTTGATGACATTAATAGAAATACTCTTCTCTTCCAATTATATATTGCAAATATTTGTATTAATTTCCATGGGAGTATTTGGTATGTATGTCAATGGATTATGATAATTTATATGCTAACATTATATATCATTTCCACATGCTTTCGTATCTTGGTTGTTGAGGACAAGTTGCAGGTATAAAGATTTGGGTTGTGTGCTCAACAATGGTCTTCTTCGGACGTTTAGATGAGGTAGGCTTATAGCATTCTCTTGTTAGCATTTTCATTTATATAGCATACTTGATATTATTGTTGATTTCTGGGTGTTGTTCCGTCTGTTGTGATTTTCCTCTAGCCATAGAGAGATTTTCTCATAACAATGTTATGGATAGGAATGCGACTTATATTCAGATATATGGTGATTCTTCACTTATCATAAATTGGGTGAGTCAATTGGGTTTAGCTTGGGGAGTTGGGAGGAATAAGTATTATCCTTCCCACCTAGGTTTAATTCCTACAAGTGACATGTTGAGCTCATAACACGTATATTGTTGTAATGGCTTTGAGCCCTATTGTTCGCTGACCTTGTACCCTGAAAATTCTAGGGTTTACCCTGGGTGTCATCCTTGAAATGAGAGGAAGTTCTAAGAACTTTTCCCAAAACAATGAAACTTAGAAAAAAAAATTATAAATTGAATAAACGATTTTGCTCAATTACATAATGATTAACATAAGCTTGTGGGTGACTTTCTTCTAGATGTTGCTAGTTTATCTGATTATATTTATTTCATACATGTATTCAAGGAATTGAACTAGGTTGTAAATAAACTTTCAAATAAGTGGCAGCAGTTGGAAGAAGGTTTTTAAAGTCTGGGAAGAGTTCAAAGATCGATCTTCTGTCACTTTTACAGGTTTTTAAAGTCTGGGAAGAGTTCAAAGATCGATCTTCTGTCACTTTTACATCTACTTCTTGATGTTGTTTTGTCACACACACACACACACACACACACACACACACACACACACACACACACACACACACATAATATTGTAATTTTATATTAGATAGTTTTAAGGGTCAATTAATGTTGAGTTTTTATATGTAACATATAGGGGTTATTTTAGTCATTTTTACTTTGGAAATTTGGAAATGTATGAGTATCGTAATTTGGTATATTATATACTAATTGGTTTTTTTATTAGTTTATGATTTTTTTTTTTAAATTGTATATTTTGATATTTCACATTTGAAAAGTGTTATTTTGATTTTTATTGAAATAAAAATCATAATTTAAAAAAAAAGGTCAATTAATTAATTTTTATAGATTTATTAATTTTGTTGTTTTGTTGACTTTATAAAAGCTTTTGATATGGTTCTTTGGAAAAACCTTTGGGATAGGTTGGAAGAGATAAAAGTGTCTTTCGAGTTGAGGGTTGTTGCAATAAGGTTGCATGAGAATTTGAGACACTCGAGACCCTTTTTTGGAATTGTTGTGGCTTTCCATGGCACAAAGGTCCTATGATAAGTTGGATCCCGAGTGATATTGATATTATTTGTCTAGTAGAAACTTGGGAGCATGAAGAGTCTAAGGTCCCTAACATACAAGGATTTGTCTTGTGGTCAACACATGGAACAAAAAGTCCTACCGTAGAGGGATAAGAGGCATAACTTGTTATATTAGAAAGAACATTTCTCGTCATATTCAACTTCATAAGATCGACCCTCTCAATCAATACATTCAGATAGAAATTTCAGCCATCAATGATAAGAAGATGTATATAACAATTTGTTATTTTTCACCTACTAATTCTATTTTTTAGAAGAAAAAAAATCTAGATAGAAATTGTCCCTACAATAATATAGAACAAGATATTTATAGTTTGAAAAATGAAGGTAGTATCCTCCTGATAGGAGACTTTAATGCTAGAACTACAACTAACCAAGCTACTCTTTTAAGCAATGATTCTAACCATAATCCTTTATGACTAGATGAAGACCTTGTTTTAGCTAATAGCTATAAAAGAAACTCTGAAGACCTAGCTGAGAATTTATTTGGGGTTGAGCTAGTCAAGCTCTATAGCTCTCAAGACCTAATAATTGTTGATGTTTTATGATTCTCTTCTCTTGATAATTATTTCCTTATGATTAATAACAAGATTCACTTTCTTACAACATTTATCATAGAATAACTATACATTGGAAATCTCAACTATAACAATGCAACATAAATAATAAGATCTAGAAATATTAACCATGCACAGTAGACACAAGAACACAAGAGTTTATCCTGGGAAACCCAAACTTGGGAGAAAACCCAACAACCTTTCTCTAGAAGAATTCAGTCCAAGATATTACCAATACATCACCATCAATAGCCAAAATACCATATAGAGAATATCCTTCCCAAGGCTAGCATCACCAAGACCTAGCGCCTCAATAAGATGACCAATAATAACCAAGCAAGAGCTTCTCCAAGTGTGGCGCACTCTCCAAGATAACCAAAAACAAGATATAGCGAATTAGCACAATTGCAGTTGCAACTAGCTTGTGTGCATTGCAGAAAGGGGAACTATCTGCATGTCCAAATGAAATGAGCTAGTCTGAAGCCAACTTCTTATTTCTGGGTCTTCAATTTATTTATTATTTTCCTGTGGGGCCGAGTTCTCTTCCTGGGTCTTCAACTTCTTCTTGGGATTCTGTAATGATGTAGATGGGTCTTCTTGTACTTTCTTATGGAGAATGACTTCCCAAAGTTGCAAATCCCCAACAATAATTTGCAATGGAGTAATGAAGTGGCCAAACTCCAACCAAATGACTTGTATTCACGGGATAGGTAGTAGTGTCATAGATTATGTGATATCTGATATCCATGTTTCCAACCAAATAATAACTTTTGACCTTTTAAATGACCATGAAATCGACTATGATAATAGACCTTTGACCCTAACTCTAAAGTTTTCCATGCACATGAGCACCATTGAAGATAATTCTAATAATCAAAGATAGAGACTCTTTGACAAAAGTAAAGTTGACCCTTTCTTAAAGGATTTAAATACTGAATTACATCTCCTAACTTATAAGGATAACATTGAAGACCTCTATCATAATTTTGCAAGCACCCTTTCCACTTCTATTAACAAGTTTTCTTTCGAGGTGTCCTGTTAAAATAATAATAGAACAACCAACCCTTCGTATGATAAAAAATGTAAAATTCCTCAGAAATCCATTAGGGATGCTTCTAATGAGTCCTTAAAACTCGATAAGATCAATACGTACAAATCCCTAATTAAAAGGAAAAAGTTGTACTATGTCAATAAAAGGTAAGAACATATTTAACAATCATCTAAGCTTGATCCTAAGAAGTTCTGGAGTCAAATTCTAATCCACAATACTAAAGAAAATAATATGATTCCCTCAAGGGACTAGAATTCCTACCATGAAATTCTTTATGAGTTTCCTAATGCCATGGACACCATTTCTATTGTCCCTACAGAGGATGAATTTTTTTCTTTGGATGACATAAAGTTCGGGGTTAAGCAACTTGCAAATGGGAAAGCTAAGGACATTGAAGGCTTCCAAGCTGAAATTTTTGAAATCAAAGGGCCTATCCTCATCCCTCACATACATAAGATCTTCAATGTAGGAGTCACGCAAGGATTCCCTAAACCCTGGATGCAAAGCCTCATTGTTCTTATTTTTAAAAATGGGGATAGAAACATTCCCTCTAATTATAGGACCTTTATGATTAGCCCAATTTTAGCCAAGCTTTATGGAATTATTTTGGAAAAGAATATGAGCCTTTTGCTAGAAAGTCACGGTAAAAGAGATAAAGGCCATGCCGGGTTTAGGAGATATCATTCAACTGTGGACCATCTTGTTACCTTTAGGATCATTGTAGAGGAGTTCTACAATACTAAAACCAATCTTTTTTGTTGTTTTGTTGACTTTAGAAAAGCTTTTGATACGATTCCCAGGAAAAACCTTTGGGATAGGTTGGAAGAGAAAAAAGTGTCTTTCAAGTTGAGGGATGTCGCAATAAGGTTGTATGAGAACATTATTACCAAGTTTAAGAAAACTAAGGGCTGGTCGAAAGAGATTAAGTACAATATTGGAGTCAAGCAAGGTTTTCCTTTGTCCCCTACCCTTTTTGGTATATACATTGACAAGTTAGAAGATTGCTTAGAAGAAGCAAGTTGTGTCGGCCCTACTCTGACTGGTATAGTCATCAATATTCTTCCTTATGTTGATGATATCGTTCTTATGGAAAAGAGTCCCCACGATCTTGGAAAACAACTAAGAATCCTCAAGGATTTTTTCTTCAATATGGGTATGATTGTTAATATTGACAAGACTAAGGTCATGATCATTAAATCCAATAAGAATATTTATGATACCTTCGTATACGACAACAACAAATTGGAGGAAGTGACTTCATACACATATCTTGGAATCAATATTCACCACAAGCTCAACTAGAATTATAACATCAAGAAAAGGATTATTGGGGGATGGAAAGCTTATTATGGGCTTGAAAACAATTATAAATCAACCGATCTTTGGATATGGGATAAGAAGAAACTCCTCTTTGAGACTCTTCTTACGCCTGTTATTCTATATGGATGTGAAGTCTGGGGATGCAATATATCTCGTGAATCTTGGAGAAAGATAGAGCAAATCATTCAATGTTTCTTTTATCTGCAATAATATAGCCTCAAATTCTTTCTCGTTCTTTGGGATATTCTTAGTCTCTTGACCTTCCTCATGGTTTTCTTGTTTCATGTTCATCTTCTCAACTTTAGCAATCATTCTAGGGCAATCTAAAACTTCATGTCTAGTAGATTTACAACAAAGGCAAATAGGACCTCTACCAGTGCATTCCTTAGCAATATGTCTCGTCCTTCTGCAATTATAACATAATGTCAATCCTCTCTTTCTCTTAAACCATCCCCAACCTTTCTTGTACTGCGTAACGGGATCACAGTGATGGACCTGCAAAAAATTCTTTCTAGTGTCCTGCATCCAATTGTTAGTCCAAAAATTATTTCTATGCATAGGAATAACATATCGTTCACAATTTAAATCAGATCTATTCATATCATATCTTCTTTCTTCGAGTTGTGCCCTAGTTTTTAGACTATGATGAAATCTATCAAATATACCTAGATCCATTCTTTTGAAACAAAAAATTTCCACTTATATTACCTTTATTAGAGCACAAAGCTTTACGATCTTACCTCTTTCTTCAGATCATGCTTCTTCTTAGCACAAAGCTTCACACGTCAAGTAGAGTATTGTGCACTAGAGTAACAGATCTATGCGCAGAGCTTTCTCTTTTCTTTAGTTCCCAACAATCACAGTTTTAGGTCTTGGCTACAGAACCATTTATTGGCACAGGGGCAGACTCAGGGTTCAACGCTTCAACAACACACCAGCAAAACCCTAAATACCGACCCTTTCGGCAACACCTGCGAAGCAAATTAAGTCTCATCCGAGGTAGAGGCAGGGGGGTTGTAGGAATCAAGTGTCTACAACCTAGCTGGGACACAGATCTTTGATCACAATACTTAATAGAGCACTTAGAAGTCAATGTTCATTAGTCTTTGACCCTTATTCACATCGCAGGTAAAAACATTAATTACAAAACAAGGCAATATTCAATAAGATCTAAGCATATCTAACCATTTAGCACATAGCATCAAATAGATCTAGCATTCATTCATGTTATCAAGGACTAAGCTACTACATCAGATGCATCTAATATACATAAAGATTCAACACTAAGCATAAATCACATCAATAACACAAAGCAATCACAACATAGGATATACGTGGTTCACCCCCAACGTGGGGCTACGTCCTCCAACTCTTCGTCTTCTTTATTATCTTCTTTCAATATTCTTACATGCACAGATCCACAAAACCAACTCCGCATAGGATAAGAGATCTGCGTGCACCTCTCCAGATCCTCCTTCCCCGAGTTTGGCACAGCACAAAGCCTTCTTACAATCACTTGCACTTAACTTTGCAAGTTCTCAACACATAGTATGCACAGAGCCTTTACATCTAATCACACTTATCAAACTTTACATATCTTGCACAAAGCCAACTTAGATCTGATCGAACTTCACCCCCTTACTTACATCGCCTAGCTACTTATTTATACATTTACAAATGGGGCCTAAGCATGGGTAAACCCATGGGCCGACATCCCATACCCATTACATAATCCCTAAACCCAAAAAGCACGTGAAAGGGGGCGAGATCCCGCGATCTCCGCTTCGCTTGGGTGCTCCATCTTCAACCAGCCTGTCGAAGTCCCAAAAGTGGTCAAACACGACCAAGGTTCTCCAAAACTTGGTCGAGGGCCAACAGGCCCCCAACACTCACCTGTGACTCGTCCCGAGTCACTTTGATCTGGGCAAATCTTCTTCGAAGGCCTCGAGCTTGGCTCAGACTACCTCAACTTGTTGTTTCGCCAGAGCCTCCTGCTCGACGAACTCCTGAATGATTTTCTCAGTGACAGGTCCTTCCAAGCGCTATTCCACTGTGGTGACCACTTGTTCCAACTATGCGCCTTGTCCTTCGATCTCCTTAAAAAGTGTGCAGGCTTTGTCCTATACCGACTGAAGTCGCTAGGTCAATTCCATGACTTTACTCTGGATGGCATGGACCTGCTGCTGAACTGTGCACTATTCTTGTGACCTTTTCATCTTCTCGACCACTGACAGTAGCTTTGATTGTGCCTGTACTGTCGCTGCTTGTTGCTTTTCTTCCTGGAGCTGTGACTCCAATGTCCTTAGTTCTGGGTCCTCTGCAAGGCACTCATAGGTATGCGCACTTCGATTGCTGAGTTGCTTGCATTCTAAGGCCAATGCCTTGATTCTTCCGACTGCGTTCCAGGCAGTTTCTTTCCTCTGATCGCGCACTTCTTGCGGAGTGCTCGACACTGCTTGCAATTCCAGTTTTGCTACTCTTTCTTGGAGCTACTGAATGGCTTCATTGAGCTTCCCCACTTGGCTCTCAATTGTTTCCTCTTCCATCTGTGTCAGGCCCGACACAGAGAGAAGTGCTCTAGTGACTACTTCTTTAACTCCAATCTACTCCATGAGCAACTGTTCTTTTTCTTTCTGGAGCTGCTCTCTGTCCTCTGCAAACTTCGCTTGGAGGTCTTCTTTTTATTGCTACGCAACCCGATGTTGCTCTAGGGATTCCTCCTATTCTTGCTTCAATGCCTCTGTGGCCTGCTCTTTTTCTTCCTGGACCCGACGAAGGCGAGCCTCTGTTGCATCTGCTATTCTACATAGTTGGGCAGGTTCATCTCCTACTTCTATGCCCCCTGATGACAACGACACAGTAGACACTGCGCGGCTCAAATAAAGAGCTTGATGTACCCCTTTGAGCTCCGCCTCAATCCGATTATACATTGTCTCCTGTTTGGCTTTGCTTCACTGCAAAATGTCCTCGGAAGTATTTGATACAGCTACGATGTTGAGGTCAATATCATCCACCATAAGTATAGTATGTAAGTGAGGCTTATTGGCATGTGACTTCTTCCGTGCTGAGGGTTTCTTTGGAGAACCTTTCTTTTCTTGGATATATCTGTCTCTGTAAGGGGATATTTAGGCAGTGTTACTTCACCTTGTTCCTGGTTGTCTTCTTCCTCTTTGTCCTCTTCTTTGTCTACTTCATCACCTCCTCCCCCTTCATGTGAATCTGGTGTAGCCTCCTCTGATGCATTGTGCATTTCCTGTACTTCTTCCTTCTTCTTCCTCTTGCTGTTGTTGGGTCCATCGTACTCTTCGCAGGTGACTACAGGACTTCCGATGAAGTCAGGGTCAAAGAGTTTTGTTTGTTCGAATGGTACAAGGAATTTCGCAGGCCATTCCTTGGTTATTTCCTCCATATCTTCCTCGGTGAGTTTGTAATAGGACTGGAGCTCTTCCTTGTGTTCGTCTTCATGCACAACGATGTAAATGAAGTGCATGTCTGTGCATAACTTCTCTATTGGCCTGAACCTATGAAGTGTATTCGACATCATGCGAGGGAAGGATTCAATGGCCCTCTTCAGCTGCAAGTAGTAGGTGTGAAACACCACATTGGACTGCCATTGCTTCGCCATGTCGCTCGAATACTAGAGGGTAGTGAACCTCATGGCCAGTGGTTCAAACAACTCGACTTCAGGGAAGTTTTCTCCCTCCAACATCTTCCAAGCGATGAAGGCAACAAGAATCAACAACTAGCTGAAGTGAGACTCGTAGCCCTGGTCTTTCACTTCACGACAATATTGCTCCAACTGGTTGACGAGGTAGCTCGCCCAGTTCATTTGCATTCCTTCAATGCATTTTCCTACGAGGTCGACGACAAACCCCATGACCTGCGTTGGTCTATTCTTCCTGACGAGCTTGCCTTCTATCAGCTGACAAGCTAGGCGTACTGTTCCATTTTGGATGGAGGCTACCTTGTCGCCTCGCTTCCCCTTCTCTACATCATCGTAGGTGTCCTTTATTCGTCGTGCCAGGGTGCGATCTGCAACCTTCCTTGGGTAAAAATCCAGAGGGTTCGGTCCTTGCATGTTGAATCCAATGATCTGGTCGATCATCGCCAGATCTACAGTGATGCGCCTATCCAACCATAGGTAACCTCCATGGTAGCATGACATGAGGAGTTTAACGTACACATTAACCTCCTGATGTTTGCCAAAGTGTGGTATCTTCATCACATTAAGGGTGGTTGATATTACGATGTCCATGGTCCATGACTGGGGGATTATCTTCGACTTCTTCCCCATTGTCTTTGTCAATTACTTATGTGGTGTGAGCATTCCATAATTCTTATGGTCTCCCAAGTTGAAATTACTGATCTTTAGCGTCATAATCTGTCCCAACTGCAGTCTAACTACGCGTATCCCCTTCAGGAGGTACACAGTAATAAGTGTATATTCGAAGTCCCTTGGGATGCTATCACGACTAACCGTGCTAGCTAGAGGCGGGATATAGTCGGGCAGGACTGATGGGATGATCTTCGTGTTCGCCATGTCATCGTGATGCTTTCTTCGTTTCTTTGTCGCAGTTTCGGACGACCCAAATAGACATGCAGTTGATGGGGAGGCCTGCAATCCTCTCGTTGATGAGGTTTGTTCTCCTGCGGACATGACCTTCTCAACCATAAGGTCTATTAGGATCTCCTCGACAGACTTCTCTATTGTGCTAAGGTCGCTTGACATGCACGCTTGTGATCATATGTCTCGGATAGGTGGACAAACACTCAAGGTAAGTAGAACGAGTGGCGAGGTCTCAATAAGCACTATGCGAAAGCAATTAGTTCTCTGTGGGCTCGGATAATCACAATTTTCTAAAGTGTCCTTAGTGCAACATTCGACGAGTTAAATAGAAAACACCGTAATAGACTCCTCCAATAGACAAGAATGCCTCAATTAATACAATTCCATCCGTTATGGCACGGTCCCAACGGTCCAATGACGATATTTCCGGCAATAACTGCGTTTCTAGCCGTTCTGGAGCATCGTTCTAACGGTTAGGGCGCCTCCAATGGTCATTATGTTTCGTCGTGGAAAAGTGCCAGTCTGCGTTGTTCTGCTATTCTGGTGAGGTTCAAGTTCTGCAAGGCTTCCTTCTGCGAAGTCCTCTCCGGGACCTTTTGCAATTTTTCTAGCTTTGCTTTCTTCTTACTGAGCTTTCTTGCTTTCTTTCCTGTGATCTGCGTCTGTAGATTTCTTTCCATTATTGTTCGTATCTCCTCTTAGCATAGTAACTTGGCACTACCGAGGGTCTTTCACAAGGTTCAAGGGTAATAGTTTTTCTTTTACTATTTCTGGAGTAGGTGCTCTACTCTCCTGCATGGATAGGTTCTTTAAGCCTTCTTGTGTTCTTTCAACTTCGACAGCCAGGTCTCTGGCCCTTAGTTGCTTCAAATTTTCCTCCTGTTCTTCTATTAAGCGCGTTATTCTCCTAGCCATGAAATCTCTTAATTCTTGCTTTTTCTGTTCTAGAGCTTCCTCTTCTTCTTTCCTTTAGGTCTGATCTCTCTCAATCCAAGTCTTTCCTAACAAAAGTGCGAAAGGAACATTGTTCTCAACAAACTTAATGACCTCAAATTCTTCTTATGTCGATGTTCCATGAGCAATCATAGGAACACGAGTAAGTCTTCCACATAGGGTTATCATCTTTCCTTTAAACAATCCTATTCCTCCCAATGAAGGAACCATAATAGGCTTTAACAAAATTTCCCAAGTACCTTCTGTCATGATATTAACCTATGTTTCTACGTCCAATACATAGTCTATGTCAAAGTCTCCTATTCTTGTTTCTATGCACTCTTTCTCTTTTAAGATCTCCGATAAATCGATGTCTTTGTGATCATTCAATGTTTCTTTTATCTGCAATAATATAGCCTCATATTCTTTCTGGTTCTTTGGCATATTCTTAGTCTCTTGAACTTCCTCATGGTTTTCTTGTTTCATGTTCATCTTCTCAACTTTAGCAATCATTCTAGGGAAATCTAAAACTTCATGTCCAATAGCTTTACAACAAAGGCAAATAGGGCCTCTACCAGGGCATTCCTTAGCAATATGTCTTGACCTTGTGCAATTATAACATAATGTCAATGCTCTCTTTCTCTTAAACGATCCCCAACCTTTCCTGTACTGCACAACGAGATCACAATGATGGACCTGCAAAAAATTCTTTCTAGGGTCCTGCATCCAATTGTTAGTCCAAAAATTCTTTCTATGCATAGGAATAACATATCTTTCACTATTTCTATCAGATCTATTCATATCATATCTTGTTTCTTCGAGTTGTGCCCTAGTTTTCAGACTAGGATGAAATCTATCAGATATACCTAGATCCATTCTTTCGAAACAAAAAATTTCCACTTATCTTACCTTTATCAGAGCACAAAGCTTTAAGATCTTACCTCTTTCTTCAGATCGAGCTTCTTCTTAGCACAGAGCTTCACAAGTCAAGTAGAGTACTTCACACTAGAGCAACAAATGTACGCACAAAGCTTTCTCTTTTTTTCAATTCCCAACAATCACAGTTTCAGTTCTCGACAATGGAACCATTTGTTGGCATAGGGGCATATCTGTGGTTCAACGCTTCAACAACGCACCAACATAACCCTAAATATCGACCCTTTCGGTAACACCTGTGAAGTAGATGAAGTCTCACCCGAGGTAGAGGTAGGGGGGGTTGTAGGACTCAAGTGTCTAAAACCTAGCCGGGACATAGATCTGTGATCACAATACTTAACAGAGCACTTAGCAGTCAACATTCATTATCTTTGAACCTTATTCACATCACAGATAAAAACCCTAATTACAGAACAACGCAGTATTCAACAAGATCTAAGCATATTTAACCATTTAGCACATACCATCAAATAGATCTAGCATTCATTCATGTTATCAAGCACTAAGCTACTAAATCAGATGCATCTAATATACATAAAGATTCAACACTAAGCATAAATCACATCAATAACACAAAGTAATCACAACACAGGATATACGTGGTTCACCCCCAGTGTGGGGCTATGTCCACCAACTCTTTGTCTTCTTTATTATCTTATTTCCATCTTCTTACATGCACAGAGCCACAAAACCAACTCCGCATAGGACAGGAGATCTGCGCGTACCTCGCCAGATCCTCCTTCCTCGAGTTTGGCACAACACAGAGCCTTCTTACAATCACTTGCACTTAACTCTGCAAGTTCTCAACACATAGTATGCACAAAGCCTTTACAACTAATCACACTTAGAAACCTTTACATATCTTGCACAAAGCCAACTTAGATCTGATCGAACTTCACCCCCTTACTTACATCGCCTAGCTACTTATTTATACATTTACAAATGGGGCATTAGCATGGGTAAACCCATGGGCCAACATCCCATACCCATTACATAAGCCCTAAACCCAAAAATATTGTGAAAGAGGATGAGATCCCGTGATATCCGCTTCGCCTGGGTGCTCCGTCTTCGACCAGCCTGTCGAAGTCCCAAAAGTGGTCAAACACGAACAAGGTTCTCCAAAACTTGGTCGAGGGCCAATAGTGGCCAAACTCCAACCAGATGACTAGTATTCACGGGATAGGTAGTAGTGTTGTAGATTATGTGATATCTAATATCCATGTTTCCAACCAAATAAGAACTTTTGACCTTTTAAATGACCATGAAGTCGGCTCTAATAATAGACCTTTGACCCTAACTCTAAAGTTTTCCATGCACAAGAGCACCATTGAAGATAATTCTAATAATCAAAGACAACGACTCTTTGACAAAAGTAAAGTTGACCCTTTCTTAAAGGATTTAAATAGTGAATTACATCTCCTAACTTATAAGGATAACATTGAAGACCTCTATCATAATTTTGCAAGCACCCTTTCCACTTCTATAACAAGTTCTCTTTCGAGGTGTCCTGTTAAAATAATAATAGAACAACCAACCCTTCATATGATAAAAAATGTAAAATTCCTCATAAATTCATTAGGGATGCTTTTAATGAGTCCTTAAAACTCTATAAGATCAATATGTACAAATCCCTAATTAAAAGGAAAAAATTGTACTATGTCAATAAAAGGTAAGAACATATTTCAGAACCATCTAAGCTTGATCCTAAGAAGTTTTGGAGTCAAATTCTAATCCACAATACTAAAGAAAGTAATATGATTCCATTAAGGGACTAGAATTCCTACCTTAAAAGTCTTTATGAGTTTCCTAATGCCATGGACACCATTTCTATTGTCCCTACAGAGGATGAATTTTTTTCTTTGGATGACATAGAGTTCGGGGTTAAGCGGCTTGCAAATGGGAAAACTAAGGACATTGAAGGCTACCAAGCTGAAATTTTTGAAATCGAAGGGCCTATCCTCATCCCTCACATACATAAGATCTTCAATTTAGGAGTCAAGTAAGGATTCCCTAAACCTTGGATGCAAAGCCTCATTGTTCTTATTTTTAAAAATGGGGATAGAAACATTCCCTCTAATTATAGGACCATTATGATTAGCCCAATTTTAGCCAAGCTTTATGGAATTATTTTGGAAAAGAAGATGAGCCTTTGGATAGAAAGTCACGATAAAGGAGATAAAGGCCAGACCGGGTTTAGGAGATATCATTCAACTGTGGACGATCTTGTTACCTTTAGGATCATTGTAGAGGAGTTCTACAATACTAAAACCAATATTTTTTGTTGTTTTGTTGACTTTAGAAAAGCTTTTGATACGATTCCTAGGAAAAACCTTTGGGATAGGTTGGAAGAGAAAAAAGTGTCTTTCAAGTTGAGGGATGTTGCAATAAGGTTGTATGAGAACATTATTACCAAGTTTAAGAAAACTAAGGGCTAGTCGAAAGAGATTAACTACAATATTGGACTCAAAGAAGGTTTTCCTTTGTCCCCTACCCTTTTTGGCATAATTGACAAGTTAGAAGATTTCTTAGAAGAAGCAAGTTGTGTCGCCCCTACTCTGACTGGTATAGTCATCAATATTCTTCTTTATGTTGATGATATCGTTCTTATGGAAAAGAGTCCCCACGATCTTGGAAAACAACTAATAATCCTCAAGGATTTTTGCTTCAATATGGGTATGACTGTTAATACTGACAAGACTAAGGTCATGATCATTAAATCCAATAAGAATATTTATGATACCTTCGTATACGACAAAAACAAATTGGAGGAAGTGACTTCATACACATATCTTGGAATCAATATTCACCACAAGCTCAACTAGAATTATAACATTAAGAAAAGGATTATTGGGGGATGGAAAGCTTATTATGGGCTTGAAAACAATTGTAAATCAATTGATATTTGGATATGGGATAAGAATAAACTCCTCTTTGAGACTCTTGTTATGCCTATTATTCTATATGGATGTGAAGTCTAGGGATGCAGTATATCTCGTGAATCCTGGAGAAAGATAGAGAAAATCCAAAAGAATTTTATAACCTATACTCTTAAAATTAAAGAAAATACTCCTTATCTCATCCTCCTCTTAGAGGCAAGCCTTTCCCCCATTGAGAGCACGACTATGACTAGATACCTAACATATAAGAACAAGTTAAACAACATGGAAGACACGAGGCTTCCTAAAATTGCTTCAAAATCCAGTTGTAACCACCTTCAACTCAAGTGAGGAGAGATGCCCAGTCTTGGCTAAGCCATTGGGGAATCATGGAAGAGACCATTTTGTAGAATAAGGATACTATTAAAAATATCATTAAATCAAAATTTAAGGAGAAAATGTGGTGTGACAAAGAATTAGAGGGAAAAAGAAAATTAAGATATTATAAGGATGTAATCAACCATAATCTAGAAGATCAAAATTATATCTCTGTTTTGACAAGTGTAAAGAAAAAATAAGCATTGTTAAGATAAGAACAAATTCTCACGAGCTCCATAGTGAAACTGAGCGTTGGTCAATTCCTAAAACACCATGGGATGAAAGAGTGTGTCACCTTTGTGACACTTAGAAGGTTGAAGATGAAAAACACTTTCTCTTAGATTGTCCAACCTATACCCAGATTAGATCTCAATTTCAAAATATTTGTCATACTACCAACCTTCCTAACTTTCTAACTCAACAAAACTATGGTGATCTTGGAAAGCTTCTCTTAATGATTTTCAAGCACATAAACAAAATTCTAAAGAATTACGAGTAATCACTTACCCTCTTAAGGTCCAATAGACCAATTCCGTCTCAATAAATATTAATCACGATCATCATCATCAATTAAATCCTAATTAACTTAACTTACATAAAATAAATATTATAACCTAAATAAAAATCGATCAATGTTTTTGATATGTATACTATATCATTCATTAAAAAATATATTATAACCTACCTAAATATTAATGAATTTTAAAAAGACAAATAAATGTTAATGAGTATTTTTCAATAAATATGTAATCATTCATTAAAAATATATTATAGTTTGAGGCTCTCACCATGAAATATGTTGTTAATAATATTTTGGATTTCTATTCCACATTAAATTTTAGTCTGCGTGTCTTGAGTGAATGGTTCACTCATTATCATAGAACTATTTGTATTTTTTTTTGGTGTATGATAATGATTGATGTCGTCACTCAAAACACACAAACATGTGTGTTTTTGCATTGAGGTTAGCACTGATTATATATATTTTTGGATATCCATTAAATAAAATACAATTCTACATTTAAATCTAGAGACAAAAAAATGCATCGTACAAGAGTTTTAAGTATTCTTACAAGTTGCATGATTAATGAATTGACCCAAAATGCATTTGGCTCTAAAAAAACATTCATATAGTATTACAGTTGCACGTTGCTTTGATCTTCTCACTTCTCGTGAGAGCATTGTATGTTTGCTCCTTTAATTTCCATTGGTGTCTGATTTTGAAATATTGTTTCAACCTCAACTCCTCCAACTCCCCCCATGGTCAGAGGTTTGAGTTTCTTGGTTGTTTGATTCCAAGGATATGTTATCCATCCATTATGAAATGACTAAAGCTCACAACCTACCATATTCTGTTTCCGATTAATCTATTCAATACTTTTGAGTTAGAAGAAGACTCAAAGGGTTGGAATTCTGAATTGCAAAGGAGTGTTTCAATTCTACCATCTTGAAGGAAAGAACCAATATTGTGTTATTGTTAGCCTACATAACCTCCTCATGTCTACATAGAAATTTCTTAAGCTCACAGAGGTCGTCACTATCCATGTCTGCCCAATTGGCCCTCAAAACATGCTCTATTATCTCAAAAAACAAAAAAACACTTTGCTTCTTGAGTCGTGAGACAAGTTAAAGATAAACCCCCCAATTCCTCTGTTGCAGACGGTCGGAAATGCCACCTCGCTCGAGAACATACCCACATGATAAGAAAATAAGAACATAATGAAAAATTCCACCACATTATCGGTAACAAGTTGACAAGGAGACCACCGTTTACTTGCTTCCCCTATCCACAGTCGACCATCGACAATAAAGTCCAGAGCACACCATTTCCCATACCCTATACTAGTGCATCTTTCCTCGTCCCTCTGAATAGAGCCTGCCCTCCACCAAACCACCTCACTAGAGTTGACCTTCGAAGGGTCTTTCTTAGGAATATTCCTATACTGATTAACCCTTCCCATGCCTATACATTGATAAGCCACGAGTGAGTCTTTTAGGAATACATGAGCACAACGCCTCGCTCACTCTTGTTGCCTCACCACCATATGCTTTGCATGTGTGTCCTCATGGGGAACCCATTAGAGTTGACATGCATTAATGGTTATTGATCGATGAATTTGAATTATAACACTACCCATAGAAAATAATAAGTTAGGGGATTGTGACTTGGAAGTATTCCCATTTTCCACAATAACTCTAGGATTTAACGATGTGGTAATTTTTTCCCACACATGTGCTTCATCATTCAATGCTCTTCTAATGTGAAAGGGTTCAACCTTGTCAAATTGAGACAAGACCTATTTGATTCATGCAATGATGCCTTGAGGCTCGATCCCTCCAAGATTAGATTGGATTATCCTTGCCCTGATAATGATCATTAAGTCCCCAAAGACTAATAATTTTATGATTCTAATTTTCTTGGTTATGATGAGCCCATGCCATAATGAATATGATTCAACAATGTTGTTCAATACTTTCCCTAGCCCTAGGTATAGTGCACAATCTTATTCCCCCTGGGATCATGAAGACTCCCCTACACCTACCACTCCAAAAAAAAAATAAAAAAATATTAACAAAGATATGTTCACATATATTTTTGGGGTGAAAATGAAATGTTATATTGAATTGATTGTAATTTAAATAATTATAAGAAAAAAATATTATTTTTATTTGAATTCAAATTCCATTTTATAATATATTTACTTTTAATAAATCAATTAATTATACACACATATATATATATATATATAACACTTAACTTTATGCTTTAAATTATTTTCCTTGAAATTTTGCATACATAGTGTCACCAAAGTAGCAATTTCGAACACTCAAAGTATTTCAATTTTTTTTTCAGGATACAACATCTGGGGAAATCTCCCAAGTACTTCCCCTCATTTTAAGAATGGTACTCAAAGTAAACCCTAGATTCTTTAGGGCACACTTAGGTCGTCAACAATGGGGGCTCAAAGCCGATACAACAATGTGCTCATAGTGAGCTCAACATGTCACATACGAGAATAAAACCTAGGTGTGGCAGATAACTCTCCATCCCACAACCACACGGTCTAGACCCAATTGACATTCAAAGTATTCCACTTATAAAACACTCTTCTTTAATTAAAACAATAATAACCTTATTAATGATGATGATGATTAACATACTCCGAGACTAGAATTACTCTATCAAACCTTAAAAAGGGTAAGAGACTACTTAAATTTCTTTAGAATAGTTTAGAATTGCACTTTTAATATCTTTCAAAATTAATAAAAATACCAATTTTATGAAATTAAGTAAATATTATAATAATAGTGATGATGTATTTTATAAGAGAAGTCAAACTAAATGTTTGTACGGAGGAGGAACTATGAATCTAATCTAATCTTGATAATGTCAGAAATAATAATAAAAATATTAATAAAAAATAAAAAAATATGTTAAAATAGTTAGATATGAAATAGGTAGATGAGTAACTTGAAGGGTTGGGTTAATTAGTGAAACTGTTCACTTAAAGTATGTTGTTGATGGAAAGACATAGATCATTTGTTCAAATCTGATTGAGTTTCTCATGATTACTTTCCATTATTGTGGTTGATAGATGGACATTTTGAGGAAGAAAAGGGAATCTCGTGAAGTTTTCCTTAGAAAAAGAGATATAGGAAGATGTGAATACTTCAAAAAGTCATGGGGAAAGGTTATTAGAAATTGAGTAACATTTTCTCTAAAATTATACAACATACATGTAGATTAGGGAGATATCAAATTTACATATCAAAGTCTTGGAATCAACTATCCAAAAGAATTCAATGAGAAGTGCAACAAAATTGACTAAGAAAATGATGCAAGCAAGAAGTAGAGGGTTGAGAGTAAAATCAATGGGATAACTAGCGAGGGATCCCTTGATGTAAAGTGAATGGGATTGAATTTAATTAAACAATTCAAATACTTTATTTAAGCCATGTTATTACACTACTAACTCTAGTTATCCAAACTTCTTACTTTATTTTCTTGAAAAATGCATACAAATTTAAAATAAATTTAGTTGTTCTTCATAGTTATTCATTTGATCCTAGAGATATTGTAATAAAATAAATATATCTATATACATATCTTATTGGGGCTAGTAGCTGGTCTCATGTATGGGATTAAACCTAGATGCTACTAGAAAGCATATGACCCTACTAGAGGTAGCATCGTTAATGCTCATAAGGGGAATTGATTTTTTTGCAAATACTATACAAGTCGAAATTGTTTTTTTTGGTCTTGGAGTCAGACCTAAAATTGTTTTTGATTGACTAAGAGTTTGTCTTCCTCGAAATTAAGGAAACAAGTTAATGACCCAAGATCCATATGCGTCTAACGGGAGTGGAAGTCCACCTCCTTATGAACCACTGATAGATTATTTTAGGTGGTGTGGTTTTCCTTGAATACCAATGATGAATCAACATGCATTCACCAATAACAACTAATAATAACTATCCTTATTACCAATTAACAATTAAATTATAAATTGTATCACCTTACAAAAAATTAATTTAAAAAAATAATATATATTTAAAAAAATATATTGAAACATAAACATTGAAACATAAACATTGAAATACAAATTTTGATAATTAAAAATAAATAAATAAATAACATGTCTTCTCATAAAAGGATACATTGGAATACAAATTTTAATAAAAGGATACATTGGAATACAAATTTTGATTGGTAAAAGTTTACATCCAATATGTTGGCAACCCAACCGCAGTTAATGGTAGGTTTATGGATTGGTTAATATAGGCGCAACCCAACCACAATTAATGGGTAGGTTTATAGCTGCGACCAAACTATAGTCAATAGTTAGGTTCAACAACCTTAAAAAGTGAAGTAGTTGGTGTGGGTGGGTATATGACTCACATGCATGGGCAAATTGCATACAAATGTTTGTTGGGAGGTACAATTGGTTTGATTTTAGGATTTTGTTTTCTTCATTTTAGGATTTTGTCTTAAATGAAGAAGACCATTTAAATGAACATTTAAATGAAGAAGACCATTTAAATAAGGAGGATTCACGAAAAATATTGTAATAGGTAAAGAACTAATTTTAAGGAATGAATACATTTATATTGGGGCCATATCACATCTCTTGAGGGAGAAAGGGCACTTTTGTGAATGACATTATATCCCAGTGGGCTTAAGGATATTTTAGGGTCTAAGCTTCCTACATCCATACAAACTTACAAACTATGTTATGCATTCATGTCAAATGACCTCACATCCCTTTAAAATCATTATGGAAAACTTAGGGAATGTTGTTGTTTGGGATTTTTTACACCTTGTCCCAAACAAATGTCTATATTAACGTGATTCTTGCATGCTTTAATGATTAAAAGCATATATTAACGTGATTCTTACATGCTTTAATGATTAAAAGCATGGAGAGAAAAGAGAAAACTTAGGTTGGTGTATGTTTCAATTGGAAAAATTGCTTATGCATGGAGAGAAAACTTAGGTTGGTGTATGTTTCAATTGAAAAAATTGCTTATGAGCTTTACTTAGATGATGTTATGAGAGGCATAGACTAGAGTTTGATTGATCCTTTTAGGATGGGAGATAGTACAATTTGCCTTTCAAAGAAAATTTCACATTATATTGATAATAATATAATCCGTTTACAATTCAGTTCAAGACTAGCATAGATTTCTGATTTTTAAAATTCAAAAATCAAAAGATGAGGATAGACTTATATGTCTCCATAAGTCTTATCCAGTCATACTTTTTTGACAAATAAAAATACAATACTTGAAGTATTCTTCGCCAAAAAGCTCTCATACTAAGAGAATAAAACCAACAGTAGGCCCAAAAAGAATGAGCACTAAGAAAGACTCAAGAAAGTCAATACAAATTTAAATGAAGAGTAGGGCCCTCATGGCCATCTAACCATTGACTGTAAGCAATATGCCCCCGGTGTAAGTAAAGAGCCTTCTTTGAAAGGAAATCAACTTCCTTGTCTCCTTCTTTGTAAATGTGCGCAAAAGAAACTGATCTGAAAAGAGGGATGAGATCAATGATTCTGTCCTTCCAGCCATCGATATTAGCCACCATAATTGTTCCTTTTCCATTAAGCCAATCGATGACACTCTTGGAATCCCCCAAAACATGTAAATCATAAATAGAAAGTCCTGTGGCAAGAATTAAAGTAGCCCAAGCTCCCATGAGCTCTGCCCTAGTATTTGTTCCCCTACCACAGTTTAATGTCCACCTGAACTTTGAATGATCAACAACCTTTAAGACTCCTCCAACACCACAAAGATTGCCATTCTATTGAGCAGCCCCATCAAACCAAGCATGGGATTTTTCTACCGGAAGGAATGTAGAAAAAAGCCTGGGAGTAGGATCGATTTGCTTTTTACACATCTTACCCACAACTCCTAAAGAAAGATATACTATTCTCTGCACAGAAGGGGTTCTGTCCTCAAAAATTGATTTATTTCTGTCCAACCATATATTCCAGCATATATATGCAGGAAGAGCATATAAATTAAAATTATGAGATGCCCAGTTTTGAAAGCAATCATTCATCATAATACCATTCCACCCATAAGTAAGATTTAACACCTTTTTCACTTCCTCCCAAACTGAAACAATGAAAGAAAAAATAACAAAAAGGTGTTTTCTTGATTCTCCCTTGACTCTACATAAATAACATAAACCAGGCCCATTCCAACCTCTCTTTTGCAAATTTTTCCAAGTTAGAATTTTGTTTTCCACTAAGAGCCAACTAAACAACTTTAGCTCCAAAGAGCAGTCCCATTTCCATAATTTCCTCCTCCAGCCCCCTGTCTTGTATCTCCATAATTTGTTTGATAATGATTCATAAACATTATTAGCTGAAATTTGACCAGACATGTCACCTCCTAACCAGATTAGCTCATCTGACATGTCTACTAAAACAATACCCGAATCAATCAAATTCCTTATGTAGATATCCCATTCCACTGCCAGATCCTCCTCCAAACCCAGCTCAATACTACTGTACCAACTTTGTCCCCACATGCCTCTTATTGTGGTCCAACTCGCCTGATATAAGAGGTGTATGTTCCTTCTGTTGAGACAATTTACCAACTCCAAAGATAAAAAGGAATCCTGACCCATTCCAAGAATAACGTCTCTCCCAACTGAAATAGAATGCCCCGATCCCGGCTTCCAAGCCATCCATTGAAGGATGATTGGTAAAGTGTTTCAGATGTTTTTCCAAGATGGAGAACCAAAGGATGAGAAGGCTTTCGCCGATCCTAGCCAAGAAACCATAGAAACATGTGGATTTTTTTTTCCTTAATTACCCGATGCCAAATGCTCGACTTCATCAAAGCTCACCATACATTATTCATTGCCAGAGCTCTGTAGAAAACTAAAATGTTCCGAAGACCCCAGCCTCCATAATGTTTTGGTTTAATGATTGATAGCCAACTACATAAATGATAACAATGCCTATTTTTGTTTCCAGACCAAAGGAATGCAATACTTAGCCTGTGGATCTTGTGGAGAACCGAAATCAAAATATGTGCAAGAGTCATCCAGTAAACTGGAAGACTCTAAAGAACCACTTTAATTAAGACAAAGCGCCTGCTGAGAGAGAGCCATTTATTACACCAATGATTAATCCTAGTCTTAAACTTATCAATTAGCCATTGCCAATCCTTCATCTTATAGCTACCAGGTTTCAGCAGATAGCCCAAGTATTTAAAACCCATAGAAAGCTCTTTACAGGGTAACATGAGTAAGTCTTTTAAACATTGGAGGTTTTCCGAAGGAACTCCCGAATGCAAGAAAATAGACTTTTGGACATTTATAAACAAACCCGAAGCCCGACAAAACACATGAAGAATCTCTTGGATTTTTACCCATTTAGCTGGAGAAGCTCTAGACATAATAAGAACGTCATCAACACATAAAAGGTGAAGAATCTTTATTAGTCTAGACACCTTAATCCCCGTAATCATACCATCAACTTGAGCTTTCTTTAAGGAGAGACTAAGACCTTCCATATCAAGAATGAAGAGTAAGGGTGAGAGCGGGAAACCCTGCCTTCGACCTCTGCAGCTCTTGAAGAACTTGGAGGCCTCTCCATTAATCAAAATAACAAAGGAAGTAGAGATGACGCAAGCCATTATCCAATTAGTTGTTGAAATCCCAAAGCCACATTGAAGTAAAATTAATCTCGGGAAATCCCAATTGGTACAATCATAGGCCTTCTTTAAATCAAGTTTCAGGATTATAGCTTGAATTTTTTTAGATTTAATGCTGTGAAGACATTCCCGAGCAGTACCGATTGCATCAAGTATTTGCCTTCCTTTAAGAAATCCCAACTGCTCTTCTGAAAGTGACCGAGACAATAAAGGCCTGATTCTCTTAGCAATAAATTTAGCAATGATTTTGTAACATAGGTTACAAGGAGAGATAGGTCGAAAATCACTAAAGGATGA
The DNA here is from genome assembly GCA_009831015.1 of Picea engelmannii. Taxonomy (NCBI): domain Eukaryota; kingdom Viridiplantae; phylum Streptophyta; class Pinopsida; order Pinales; family Pinaceae; genus Picea; species Picea engelmannii. Next base: position 115,846 of record ML816214.1, on the reverse strand, counting down.
AGGTTTATTAAACTTGGTAATCAGGGCCATAAAATTTGAATTGATTGAACTGATAACCTCTCCTCTGACTCTTGATTCCTCTACCATATTTACCAAATCCTGCCCAACCTACTCAAAAAAGTTGTAGAAAAATTAAATTGTCCATCCGTCAGGACCGAGGCTTTTTTCTCTGGCAAAGCCCTTTAGAATTTGAAAAATTTCATCCTTCGACACTGCCTTTTCTAAAGAAAGGACATCAACATTATTCACAAAATTTGGCAATAACCTGACAGAGCCGATCTGATCTTCAAGAATATTCTGGCCTATATCATTAAAGAAGGACTCGAAGTATTTGATTGATTCTTCCTTAATGGCTTGTTGTCTCGTATGAGTGCCCCCTAAGTCATATTTTATCTCCCAGTTGTATTTTTGTTCCTTCTATAACTTGCGAAACAATGAAACAACTTAGTATTTTTATCTCCACTCTTAATCCATATCGCCCTACTCTTTTGTCGCCACCTTTCTTCCTCCACCAATAATAACCTCTTCCTCTCTGATTCAAGATTGGACAAAGTAAGTGCAGAGGCCACCGATCTTTTTCCCTGAGTCAATTGGTTATAACTGTATTCAAGAGCCTCTTCAATCATAGCCAAATCTTACTGTTCCCTCTGACGCTTCTCCTTGGCCCAAAATTTTACTCGGGATTTTAAAAGAGACAGTTTTCCAACCAATCTCCTCTGTGCTCCTAAAATAAGAAGATGGCGTGGATCATTCCAAACATCTCGAAAAATCCCAGCAAAGGATTCATCTCTCACCCAGTCAGGATTTAATTTAAAAGGATAGGCAACACCCAGGATACCAACACCAAACTCTAGGAAAACTGACGCATGATTAGACATAAAAGGAAACTCAACCTAGGTCCCATACCTCTTAGTAGAAGCTATGAGTTCCTCTGCAAAATAAATCTGGTCAAGACGTTTTGCTATGCTGTCATCACCGGACCTACCATTCCGCCACGTAGGCACAATCTCCGCCAGGTCTAAATCCACTAAGTTGTTCTTTAGAAAAAGAGATTTAAAATACCCGCCAGTGAGTCAACTTGGGCTGAGTGTCCCCATACTTCCTCAGGAGTGGTATTCAAATTCATATCTCCAGCCATAATTAGGTCTTTGTGATTTAACAATCCTGAACACTCCACAAAATCCCAAAAAGATTTGCGTTCCTGACAGGGCTCGTAAACATTAAAGAAATATAACTTTCTGTTGTCCAAAAGAGACGATCCTGAAAAATAAATCCCACCAATGCTTATAAAAGGTACAAGATCAAAATAATTCGGATCCCAAGATACTAGAATACCACCCGAAGTCTCCACAACACTAACAACATAAGCCATCCAGTCAGGTCTAATCTTGTTCATAAAACAACTTGATTTTTCTGCAGCCAACAAAGTTTCTTGAAGGAAGATACGATTATGAGAAGTTTTATACATGAGTATATGAAGGGAGGCTAGTTTCAGAGGTCCTCCCATCCCTCTAATATTTAGGGAGAGGAGGATCATGATTTATCCCTTGCCAAGGATTTCATGCCTCTAAGCGCCCCTTGATTAGAGAAAGTAACAAGTAAAAAGTCTGTAGAAGAACTGCTAACCCCTGCCTTCCGGCAGACACTTCTAGTTTTAATAGGTGAGACTTTGAAACCCAAACCCCTTGACCACATAGGGTCAACAAAATTGTTTGCTCCATTCCCCTGGAGACCCCCGGGAAACCCTTATCCTACCTGACTATCCACTAGAACATTGCCCAAGAAAGTCGGTAAAGGAATAGGATTAGAAGCCTTAACAAGTGGAGGATCTAAATCATAAATCATTCTATCCAAAACAGAATCACTAACAACTGATTCGCTGTAACCCAGAACAATAAAAGAATCATCCCCAATACTCGGCTGACTATTTAAATAGGAAGTGTCCCCACCGATAGGTGGAACCTCGGCTGGACTCAAAAATTCGTCCCCATCCAACACAGTAACTTCAGGTTCTGTAGTAAAAGTATTTTCAAAGGCAGGGTCCTTCCCAAGGGATTGTTCAGGAAAGAGTATGGTATTTAAATGATCATGCTCCCAAGACGATAAAGAGAAATATAGTTTAGGGCAAAAGTGCTTCAACTTACCTACGAAAGAAGTGTCCTGTGCAGAAGGAATGTCCTTCGAGCTAAGCCCTGGGTAATCTAGAGTATATGAATCTTCCTCCATCGATGTAACATCGTCTGCCAAAGAGCCATAAACATTGGTACAATCCTTCCTTAGGTGACTGATTCGTCTGCAGCTAGTACAGTGGAATGGTATCCCCAGATAGTCGAATCGATGTGTAAATAAAAGCCCCCACCACTCAATCTCTAGAATTTCCATAAGCCCCACATGAATATCCACTTCAACAAGGATTTTCACCATCCTTTTATCATACGACTTCAAAACAACTTCATCTACACTTAAAAAACGACCAATGGAATTCCCGACCACCTCCAATGCTCTGAAGTTCCACAACTGTAAAGGAATACTCGGGAGGAGCACCCACAAATGTCTAAAACTGAAATATTTGGTTGTTGGATTGAAACTAAGTTGCCACCTTTTAATCATCAAGATCTCACCGTCATAACTCCAGAACTTATCCAGAACTAGAGCAGAATCCTCCGACTTCTTAAAAAAAAACCCCATCCACCCTCTCGACAAGGAGAGCACCTAAGGTATGTAACCTAGTAAAGGTTCCAAAAAACGATGCACCCACTCTTCAATCGGTGTCGAACAACGAGAACGGTAAGCCAGTCTCCTAACTAAAGCGCAAAGCGCCAAGTTGCAGGACTCCTCCAGCCCAATGTCCATACCCATGACCAACCTTCTCCTCTATTTCTTAGGTTTCCAAACCTTAACAAAGCGCTTATCTCTAAAAGTTTGTTCTAAATGAGGGATTCTATCAAACTCAAAACCATTTAACTGTTGTGCTACCCTCGAACTGACCTTCGCCACCCCTCCAAGTCCTTGATACCTCTTACCAGACAGATCAACCACTGAGCTACCTCCTACTAACCCATCAACAACTTTCGAAGAATAGGGATCCAAAATGATATTTGTGTTTTGCAAAGTGCAAGCCTCCGCAGGTAGCACACCAAATTAATATTCGCGTTAATGTTGCTACCAAAATGGCGTAAGGTAACATTAATCCTGCTGATCGCATCCACTGAGGCGTAGAAGCATGTCCTCTCCCAATGCTCCTTGTCAGTCGCACTAAGCAAAGCACCGACTTCACTTTCCATTAGGAACATCACTTGGAAGTACCAGGAGGCTCCAACACAGAAAATCGTCAAGTCTGACTTCAGTAATGTCTCATCACAATTATTATAACCCCAAGAAGTGAGTAAGTATTTTATAAGACAAAACTTTGCAAACATAATCGTAGTCAGAGATCCGCCTGGAAAGATCTTAAAACTAAAACCTTTAGTTAGCAGCTTAACGAGACTAGAGTGAAAAAGAGTTTATACCTGAACTAAAACTCTAAGGCCCACCTCCCATCACCCTTGACGACAACTTAAGAAGACTTACTATCTAGTCTTCCTCCTCTCCAGGGCACTAAAAATAGCCAACACTCCCCCCTAAAAAATAAAAACCATGCTAGTCTCTAACTCCAGGATGCAAGAAACAAACTAAAGGTATTCCAGTGTCCCTTACCCGCACCAAAGCAACCTCCATGAAACCTGCAACAAGGAAACCAATTTTCAAATTCGAAATTGCTAATTGCCATTATTTCCCATTCGTTCACCCCTCATCAATGCAATGCAACCTCATTTTTCTAGTACAATTTTCTTTTCTCATGGATCCTTCATAATGACATCTACTAAATATACCAACTTTCATTATTAAAAAATGGTTATCTGTGAAGTTTTTTTAATATACAACAATACCAACTTTCATTATTATTAGAAAAATTGTTATTTGTGAAGTTTTTTTTAAGAACTTTGTAGTGGTGTATATATATATATATATATATATATAAATAGATGGATTTTCAAAGTTTCATTTTTGTTTAGTTGCACATGTGCTCCTCACACATTGCTAAATAAATGTTCCAAGAATACATTGCATCATATATTTAAAAACTTATCAATATATAATATGTTATAACATATTACATTGTAATATGTAATAACATATTACATTGTTATGGTGCACCTCCAAAATTTAGGTGCATTGGTTGATTGATGACACATGGGTGCTTCAAAAGAGGAGGTGCATTATGACTAAGGTAAAATTAAAAAAAAAAAAAAAAACTCAATTTCATTCCTACTCCTTTAATGTTCCATTCACTCAAAAGTAGTGATGCTCCATTAGAGCTCTGATTTGCTTCTCTACTCTTTTTCCTTTTCTTTTCCCTCTTTTTTATTTAGTTATGATAAAGACAAGTTTTTGAGTTTCTTCCGAAACCTCTAGATTCTTAAATCTTATTTTTTAAAATGCAATTTCATGAAACCTCAAGGATTAACACTAAACCATGTTATATATATATATATATATATATATATATATATATATATATATATATATATATATATTTGTCAGTGATAGATTTCTTAATTTTTTTTGTTTTTAAATTTTATGTAGTATACCTATTCTATGTTAGGTGTGTCAATGCAAAGTGGTGTATATGTTCATACACTACATTGTTTTACACTAGTGAATATAAAGAACTCCATCACATTGCAAAAATTATAATCAAATAAATAAATAAAAACATAATTGGTTTGCCATGGTTCACATGTTATAATTACGTGCACCTCACAATGCACCAATACTTGATAGGTGCATTGTGTTTGCAAGCTAAACTGGATTTATTTTTGGGAAACAAAGATACATTTTCTCCCTTTTCAATCCATCAACATATAAAGATCAATATCATATATATCAATCGACCATATTTCATCTTATTGATCAATACATGTCAGGCATATGATCACAATAGGTGAAACAACATTAGTTTAATATCGATCCATGCATCATATAATTCCTTCTATGTCATCAACACATGTTCCGAAGAGAATCACCAACATCATTGAAATAAAAAGATAGCGTGCCAACGAATGATGACTCCACTTATTATCATACATTGATTTTAACATCATAGATATATCACTGACATACTACCATGTTTGTTTGATATATATGGAGAGACGACTATGGAAATTATATTGATAGAGGTTGTTAAACATCAACCGAAATTATATATAGTATGTCGATTGATATTTTATACTATGTTCATTGATGTTAGGAACAATATATTTTATACTATGTTCATTTATGTTAGGAACAAGTGTCAATTAATATTATGTTATATTGATCGTTATTGTATATTGATTAAAAATAGATCAATTGACTTTTATTTCCTTTACAGACGACAATATTTACGCCGAAAAGAATAATATATATATTTTTTAAGTTTATTTTTATAAATATATTATTTCATGAGTAGCATTGTAATGGTATATTAATCATGAGTAGAAAAGTGATTTGTTGCAAAGTGTTTAGGTCAAAGTATGATTGATAAGTATTTGGTAGTAAATATTTGAAACGATTTCATATCATGTATAGAAGTATGGACCAAGTCAAATAGTTCATGTATAGAAGTATGATTACAACATAGAAGAATCTAGAAGGTATGCAACAAAGAAGATAAACGTGCCTCTTCTTTTTTTCGTAGTGAGACATAAGCAACATACTTCATTTTTTCATAGCGTTCGAAGGAGAAGGTTGGTGCTATTCACATTGCTTCTATAGTAGTAGTGCGTGACATTGCCGTGAAGGTCAAGCCTTGACATTCAATGTTTCCAATGTTAATGGTAGACCTTGTCAAGGTCATGCCTTGAGATTTATGGATAGTCAATGCCGAGGCCATTTTAAGAGGGATTTGTTTCTTGTTACTCCTTTGTATGGGTGGAATTGGTACATGCTTTGGTTGGGTTTGGTCCCATGGAGGGCCAATGTATTTATCAAATGCCACAACAACATATGTTGGCAAATTTGGAGGGCTAGTTCCTTGTGCATATACAATTTGCATGACTACTATGAGACCACCATTGACTAATCCTGCTTGGACCCATAAATTGCAAGATAGCATAATTCGCTGGCCTATACATAGCAAGATATGTTTTTCCAATTGATCATCATCATGATGGTGTGCATTTGAAGCACCAAGTAATTCTGGGGCACTGTGTGTGATTGGCTTATTCAAGGATTGAAGCATGAACTTGTTATGGTTGTCCACAAGAATGTTTGTTGCAAAAAGGTGGATTGAAGAATCAAACAATTGACATTATTCAATGGATAAGAATCTGTCACTCCTTGATTGAAGGAGGTTCCAATCATCAATGGTTAGTGTAGCATTGTGAATGTTGGCTAACAATTGGCAGAAGCGAGCCTGGGTGACATAGATGCCTTATTGTCAGAATATTGTTTCCAACTTGACTACAGTGGTAAAAGTTGTCCATAAGCTCCTTCCTGGAGTTGCTCCTGCATAAAGAGGTTTGTCAATTACTGGTGGTAGTTGACCCAAGTCATTGACAATAATTATTGAATAGGAACCGAATGAGTAGTGGTTTTTTTCTGGAAATGCCTCACGCAAGCGACTTTCAATCTGCACAAAAAGTCTAGATCCTATGAAACTAATCTCATCAATTAGAATGTAATGAATATGTTTCATCTCTTCTTGGAACACTGTTAGGGACTGACCATGTAAAGGCCTCATGTCATTGATAGAAATCTCGAGTCCTACATATATAGTGGTCGCATGTATGTTAAATGCTGCAACTCTAGTAGGGGCAAGAAGCAAGAGTGGGCTATGGCCAGAGGGTGCTTGAGAAGATAGTGCTTCTTTAATGCAATGTATAAGGTAGGATTTTCCCGTGCCTATAGTGCCTTGGATGATCATCTTCAATGGTTCTTTTGGTTCTTTTGCTTGTAAGTGATGCAGGATGATGTAGAATGCACTGTGTTGATTTGTAGAAAATGTATTCCTAGAAGGAAATAGCGGATTCATTTCTTGTAGCATTGTTGTATTCCTTTGATTATAGCTGATGAAGCTTGGTGCAATGTCTAATGTATCTTGTGATACTTCTAGTTGATCCCATGGGTGGGAAGTGTCAATCTATCGAAGTCCCAACATCTAAAGAGAAGTGAAGTTAATATTACAATAGAGTTTTACCTCAATAACACCATCAGCTAGAAAAATTGTCATTGAAATTTAAAACTTAGTGATACTTAGGAATAGAAAAATATAAAAAAATTGTATAAAGAATGAAATGAAATTTAGTGTAATTTATACAAACTAAATTTTCAATTACATTGAAGTTATTTACAATTTCCTTATTAATATTTAAAGTAAATATGATAAACACAATCAAATTAAAAAATCATAAATTTAGATATTCAAATTTAATAATTTTTAATTAACAAAATATGATAAATAAATGGTTAATTCCATTAAACTAAGTTTTAAAATAAATTTTAATAAAATTTTATTATATTTAAAAATAAATTAAACTAAAAAGTAAAAGAATCTTCTTCCTTAATTGTATTTTTTATTTTATTTTAATGGTATATTAGTAAAGTAAACAAAATATATATATAAAAGTTGAAATTTTCTATAATGGTGAAAATGGTGGCTGTATGTTGCTGTAGATGGGAGGATTCGAGGGCGAACCGACAGCGTTTAAGCAATAAAAAGCTGGAGAAATTGATGAGGGGCGTTGAATGCAAGACCATGCAATCAGAGAGCCAAGTTTAATAAAATTAACATATGGTACCTGATATCCAACAACAAATGTAAATATATGTAATCACTTGGCAGAGAGACAATAAACAGGCTAATATGCCATAACTGAGGCTTCTGCTGGCATTGAATGCCCATTTGCCAAGCATGGAAAATCTGATAAGTGAGCAGCCAAAAAGAACAGACTGAAAGAGTTTTATTCCGTCTGTAAATAATTCATGAATAAATTGCCCTCGACCTGTTGGCTTTCCAAAGCGCTCAAGTTGCTGCAATAAAAGAAAATACATATATAGGTATGCATGTTATTTCAATGCTCTTCGGTGGAATGGTTTAAAATGCAAATAAATAAATAAATTTTGAAAATTTAAAATATTTTCTTTCATATGAAAAACTCATCTAAAGTTTACATCTCTCCGTATTAAAATAAATATTTATATCATGTTAATAAAGAGTTGAAATTCATTACTATCCCTAATTAACTAAATATATTTTAAAAAATATATAACACAAATAATAAATACATAAACTTTACAACCTTAATTTAAACCAAAAAATCATATAAAATAAAATTCCCATTTGAATACTCTAGATGGGGTGCTCGATTGACATGATCGTTCCAACTACGTTTGCCGCCACCTGGCCACCTCATAGGCCACCTAGTGTTCTCTCTTCGCCATGTCCTTCCCCCGGTCACGTCCGGTCTTTACACCACCTGCCGCCACCCTCCTCGCATATGCACTTCGACGTTCACTCGCGCGGGGAGCTCTGCAACTAGTGCGTCCTCATGAAGCCGTGAAAACGCTCCTCCATGTCGCTTAAGCTCACACCCTGGCTCCCGCTTCTTCTTAACATGATGGGGACTCTAGGACCTCATTCCATTATTTGCAATTCCAACCACCAAGTCTCCATAGCTCTCCAGCCCCTCCGCCCAGCGTTCGAGCTCTGGAGTGATCTCAAGGGGATTCTAGTTGGTTTTTTGTGTTTGCTCCATACCATGCCACGACCCCGTGGCAAGCCAAAGTGGGGGGCAACCTAGTACTTGGCTCGTGGAAGAATTCCGCCTGCAACAGAGGCTTAGGATGAACCAATCACTCCCTTTGCAGCGCCCCGTGAAGAAATCCTAGCAGACCCTCCCCCGGAGGCCCTCCCGGCTGACCCGATCCTTGAAGCTCTTTCTGTAGTTCCACCCTGCGAAGAGGCTCCTCCTCTGGCACCCCTCCTCGTGCCCGCCCCAAACCAGATACCCTGCGACCTCTCCCCCCTCTCGAACCCCTACGGCTGTAGGGTCAAGTGGTTCGATCTGTCTGGGAACTCGCTCGACNCCTCCCCTCTAAGATCCTCCTCCTCCTCCCCGCTCCACACCCACCCCAACCTCTCCTGTGCTTTCTATGCAGACATAATAGAACTCTTGGAGGATATTAAATTGATGAAAAAAGACCTAGAGATTATCAAATTGATGAAAAAAGATTTGGAAGAGATCAAAGCGACAACGTTCGATGCACAACAGAAGGAAGCCGATCGCTGGAGAAGAGTGGACACCCTGATGATGTTCATGCAAGACCTTCAACAAGCCATGGTGGAACGTGGGAAAGACAAAACTTCGGTGAAACAAGTTTTTGCAGGGCTGCGTCTTGGTCCAGGTTTTTAGAGTCTTTACTGTGTTTTCTGAGTTTTTTTTACACTTTACCTATGCACCTTGGTCCTGCATGGCCTAGTAGTCTAGTTAATTTTTAGTGGCATGACTACGACGATGGTGGTTTCCCCACTGGGCACCGGAGCCATGCAATTTTTGGACATTTGACCATACTAGTTTTTGGACATTTGGTGTAGTGGTTTCCCTTCTGGGCACTGAGACCATGTGGCTAATAGCACCATAGACAACTGTAATTTTACGAAAGGAATTAATACAATACAACACTCTAACTTACAAAAAAAAATAAAAAAATTCCCATTTGAATACACCATCCAACACATGCATTTAATGTTTTATACTCAATCTCCACTATTCCAATCTTCAAATATAACAATTTTTACTCAATCTCAGATATTCAAATATACCATCAAAAGAAATACATCTTACATCTTCAATCGAATGTGCAAAAACCATACAAAGAAATACATTAAAAAGCATGAAGAAGATTGTCGAGTGACCATAACTCAATTCAATATCACACGTCCACTTTAGAAGTCGATTTATACCGTCGACAGAAACTACTCATTTCACCAACCAATAATACGTTCATACAAACCTGTAAGAAACCAAGGTTATGCACTATCCTGTGAGAGTTTTAGTCATCATACCAAATAACTTGCAGTGCATGCCTGGAACAAGTGTCGTATAAACAAACGTCTTGAATTCTAACACTCTAAAATGTTAAAAATACTGGAGAATCAAGAATTCTTGGCCGCACCATATGACCCTGCGACTGCTGTTGCTGCTCGACCTCGGCTTTCTCGGCCAATTTCACAGAGAGGTTGAGAAACCCCTTGGCTTTTCCAGACGGTTTTCGGACTAACCGGGAAAATATCCACTTTGGAGCAATTTACCTTTTGCCTGAAGTTTAGTGGTGGTATTTACTATTCTTTCCACTTGTCAATGTCATGCAATATTCCATACCATAACATACCACCTGGTAGTGATTTGGTCACAACCCTTGCACTCAAAGAGATGTAAAGGCGTGTGGCAGCCACACGTTGGCTGAACTGAACTGTTGTTTTTCAACATGCATGCATGAAACAAAATTCTTTGGGAATTTAACGAAAGGATCGCCATTGTAACAAAATTCTTTGGGAATGTAACGAAAGGATCGCCATTGTAGAAGGTTGACAAAATTTATCTGTGAGACGCTGCTCCATGTATCTGCGTGAAAATGGAGTAGGATTAGCTTGACATTGCTTCGCTTGTTTGGAGTAGGATTAACTCAGTACTTGAGAGATGTATCCATGTTTGAGCTTCCTAGAAATGCCTCTGTCGTCCACTGTCTCATGCTATTTCAGCAACAACTGGATTTTCTGGGTCTCTCGCAAGACTTGGTGGCGATCTGTTTAGAGAACAGTGTGTCTGGGTTTGTATCGAGCCCTCTACTGTGCGGGCATACAAACCAAGCAGGACTGGATTCGCAAAGTGGGGACTACTTACCTGGACTCGGCTTGCAAAGGCGACCTCTCATATCTGGCCGCCTTGGTCTTCAAGTGACTGTTGCTATGGCTTGCTCTCTGTTTCCTCCTTAATTATTGATAAACATGTTTTCCAAAAGAGGTCACCGACTCCAACTTGAATGAGGCCACGTACTGCAACATTTTTAGGCCACGTACTGCAACATTTTTCAGAAGAGGCCACCATTGATAAACACATTTTCCAAAAGAGGTCACCGACTCCAACTTGAATGAGGCCACATACTGCAACATTTTTAGGCCACGTACTGCAACATTTTTCAGAAGAGGCCACCATTGATAAACACGTTTTCCAAAAGAGGCCACCGACTCCAACTTGAATGAGGCCACAGACTGCAACATTTTTCAGAAGAGGCCACAGACTGCAACATTCTTCAGAAGAGGCCACCGACTGGACAATAGAAGATTGTGGGTGTTTCAAAAGGCCGGCCTTACCAGCGTTTCAGTAAAGCTCTTAGATAGGCCGTTCTCCAGGATGCCTCCAGCCGGTCCTCAACGACAACAAATGGTTGCTCACCATTCCTGTGGTGAGAAGAGCGGTGCATAAGGGTAGGAATCCCTGTACATGATTACTGTGTTGATGATGTTGAGAACCCTTTGGAGACCTCGTTCAAAAGAATCTGGTGGACATGCACAAAAATTTGACAAGTTGGGCAACTAATAAGAAATGATAACTATTTTACAGTTCTGTATGTTGCCGGAGTGGCTAATGAATTCAGGCCCAAGAACCGAAATACCGCTCAGTGCCTAACACGCAGTCGAACAACGCTGGAACAACTCAATTTCCATTCCATGGTGCCTAACACGCAGTCGAAGGCTCGAACAACTCAATTTCCATCTTCGATTTAATTTGTTGGGCAAGGATTCGATCTGGCAACCTGAAAGTGGTTTTACTTGGTGTCCATGATGTAGTCTTTTGTTAATGGATACGGGGTGCCCAGGCAAGCATTTTCCAGTGCCATGCTTGTTTGGATTATCGGCTCAGAAAGGCTTCAGGGCTACAACTGTGACCGCGCTCGTCAGGCTCAACAATTTGGCATTCAGACCATGGTATGTATTCCGACACTTAACAAAGTTGTTGAGTAGGGTTCCACGGATTTGATCCAGCAGAACTGGGATTTGATATAGAAGGCTAGAAATTCGTTTACTTTTACTTTTCCAGACACTGGTTTGTGGGAAGAAAATCATACCCAAAATGATCCTGACCCGGCTCTTTGGTTGACTGAACCCCCTGCTGAGCGTAAAACAGAAACTGAAAAGAAATAACAACAGATAACCCCCGTCTCTTCACAGCTTTTTTCCTCATGAATTAGGGTTTTCTGACCTGGGGTTTTTGAATTAGGGTTTTCTGACCTGGGGTTTTTGAATGGCGAGGGAGAAAATGCGTCACAGAAGCTTGTGGTTGAGGAGTGTGGGCAGAAAGAAGATAAATCATCTAAGGGCTTTATTGGTTCTCAGGTTTCGTACCAACAGAACTGGCAGGCTCAAATTTTGTAAGCATTCCATCCGGCTCACCCAGCGATCCAGCGATCCTAGAGATCTTAGCCATACCAACAAGTAAAACCAGCTTGACCACGCCCTTCAATCTGACAGGTTTATGAACTCTTTGGTAAGCATTGGGTTATATGATACTCTAAAGTCATGCGTGCAGTAGCGTATGGCTGAAGGCAGGAAGCAAACATTGAGGCGGTGCAGTAGAGTATAGTGCAATAGCATATGGGTGAAGGCGAAGGCAAAGGCAGGAAGCCTCATTGGTGCAGTAGTGTATGGTGCAATAGCGTATCGGTGAAGGCAGGAAACCGCATTGAGGTGGTGGACGACAATCACACGTGGCAAATTAATTGAGGTGGTGGACGACAATCACACGTGGCAAATTAATTGAGGTGGTGGACGACAATCACACGTGGCAAATTAACAAACACGTGTACCGTTGCAAATGGCTATGGACAGACAAAGTAGAGAGAGAACTCCCCTAAAAGAACGCCTTCAGCGTAAATATAGGGCTTGAATCACATTGTTTTTTGGGCTTACATTCAACTCCTTTCAATTTCAGGGTTAGAGAAAGCGGGTTTGCATTTGATTACTTCCAAGACCAGGGCATTGTGGATGCATGCTACATTTTTGGAATTGAGGGCCTACATTCAAGTCAATATTTTGTTTCAAAGATGGGAGGATATCATCAATGTATTTCAAAAGATATTGTATCATTTGTTGAAATTTGTGAAGGAGGTTAGAGAAAGCATTGATTCATTTCCCACCAAACATCACATATTTTCAAGAGCTTTGAAAGGTCTTTCACACCAAGTAAAATAGTATGGTGCAATTTTTTTTTTGCTATTCAAGCAACTTTATTCGATGACGATGAGATGTGTGAAACCTTGATGAAGCATATGAAATCATTGGATAATACTTTGACAGTGTAGGAAGCTAATGGATAATATCATGCAATGCAAAGCCTGAACAAAATGAACCCCAGAGGTGATGGTGACATTGTCAAGAAAGAGTAGTGATGATGGTGTCAAGAGTGGCTCCATGTTTCTAGCCACTGGTGTCCTACTTGATTTGGAAATTAATGGGTCAAGTAGAAAGGAAGAAGGCATCAATTTTATGTTTTTTAATTTTTTTTTTAAATGTAGGTTAAAAATGAAGGAGGGTGTCCAATTCATTTTTTTCCCTATCATAATCAACGCTTATGATTTTAGATATTGTTGATTGAATAATGTATCACTTTGTTTTATCTTTACATTTACCAAGCTTTAGATGTCCTTGATTATCTAGATATGTAATCTTGTCATTATTGTCTTCTAGCATGAGGTGGAAGATTGTGAATTCTTCTCACACTAGCAATAATAACATGTAGAACCTGCCAATAGTCCACTTTCCTTCCTCTTATGAATTTTACAAATAACTTCCTCTTATGAATTTTACAAATAACTTTGATGTAAAATTTCCTCTAACATGTTTATTATTGAGATCTCTTCCATTTTCTTGGAAGAACCACGAGAGGGCATGATTTCTCATGATCTTATGTGTAAGCCCAACAATCAACAATGGTAATCCATCCATCTAGGACTTTTTTTT
>ML816214.1:32993-48277 GCA_009831015.1 Picea engelmannii | reverse complement strand
CTGTTTCATTTTTTACCGAGCTTGCTACAGAGAGGATAACTATGCTCAAAGCTTCTGTTTCATTTTTTAACGAGCTTTCTATAGAGATGAAAAATTTGCTCATGACCTTTGTTTCATTTTTTAACAATATTGCTACAGAGAAGAAAAACTATGCTCGTGGCCTCTGTTTCATTTTTTAACGAGCTTGTCACAGAAAAGAGAAACTATGCTCGTAACTCCTCTTGATCATGGATTCCAAGAAAATAATTCTCTGGAATAGCACCATGTCAAGGGACAAAACTCGATCATGGCTTCCAAGAGATCTTCACTAGATGGAAGAAAATCACTCTGGAAGGAACACATGTCGAGGGCCTCGTCAGGGGGAAGGATATCAAGCTCCAATAGCCCTATCAAAGAGATCACCATGTCAACTATCAGATCCAAATCATCGGGAGTCAAAGTCATGGGAGACAACGCCACATAATTGACATGCGGGGAAGGCGATACTGTCTTCATATAAGAACCATTTAGGGAGGTAATCCAATCAAGACCGATGAAGGAAAGTTGATTAATAGTCACAATTCTTCCATCGTGAGGGAAATATATCACACAGAAAAGAGTGGACACAATAGCTTTCATGGAATAGACATAATCCCACCCAAGGAGTAAAGCGAAATCCAAGGGGTCTCGGACTACCATGACATCAATAAAGACAGTTTTACCTCCCAAAGTTACCGGAAAATGAGGAAGGGTCCATAAAGGTTGACTATTTATTTTGTTATAAGCTAACAGATTCTGTGTAACCGATGCAAGCCGAGGACAACCCAAAGCGTGCCAAGCAACATAGGAAAAAATACTAACGGATGCACCTTCATCTATCGGCGTTTGAGGAACGTCCCGACCACAAACTTGTACTGTAATCTTTAAAGGAATGTGAGAGGGAAGACAAGGTCCAGTTAGCGCACTCCAATAAAAAAGGTTGGCCTCATATCTTGGAGGGGGTTTCACGGGATAATGATGAATGCCCCCCAACACGGTAGATTCTGTATCAACGAGAAAAACATGGGCTATATCAGGTTTACTCTCTAGAGGGAGAGTAGGATCGACCACACAGGCACTCTTCAGAGGAAGAGTAGGATTGAACGATGATGTAACCGGAACAATCACTTTGGCACTCTTTGGATGAAGGGTGGGACTGACCAAGGAGGAGACTGGATCAGTCACTTTAGCACTCGTCAAAGGAGGAGTGGGATCGACCGATGACAGAACCTGATCGACCACTTGGGTTTCATTCTCCAAGGGGAGGATGGGGTCGATGGGTGGAAATGGATCGACCTCTTTGGTGTCACTCTCTAATGGGAGAATGGGGTCAACCGAGGATGAAAACGGATCGACTACTTGGGTTATACTCTTCTAATGAAGAGTAGGGTTTATCGATGACGAAACTGGATCAAATACTTGGGTTTGTGGTTCAATCGAGGAGGAAACTAGATTGACCACCTGATCAATCAAACTGATCGGGGATGGAACCGGATTGACTAGTCCATCAACTAACGATGGAGTGGGGGAAATCTTACGATAGTATTTTGGAAGTTGAAGTTTTTCCAAAAGATAATAAGCCTCGTCCATGTGAGGACAAAGGTGAGAATAATGATCACCTTTGCATAACATGCAATGGAATTCGTCAGTTTCCTTCTTCTTACCAACCTTAATGTCAGTAGTTGACTGGGTATCATCGACATGACCAGTAGAGGCCGATGACATGGAGGACCACATTTCTAAGACCTTGGGAATACTAGGGCAATCCCTTAGAAAGTGGTCATCCTTACAAAGACTGCAAGGGAATTTGGGTTTCAGATTCTTTATTTTAATCTTGTTGACCTCATCAACACCCCCAGTACTATTAACAGTAACTGGTTGCTTGGATCCAACATCTGATGTTGTTGGGGCCTTGGTATTTTTCAGGCTCTTCTTCTTCTGCTCTTTCCGTTTCTTCTTCTTCTGATCAACCTGGCTACTTGATTTAGAGCTTTCACTAGACGAAGAAGGAAAAAGGGAAGGGGACTTAATGGGAGAAGAAGGTGAAAAGTCGACGTGAGGTTGATGTGTGGGTGGTGTACTGACATATAAAGTATTAGGTGCAGTTGAAAAATTGGGAGGATTCGAGATCACTGGAGTGGGGAACAACCAAACCGGTAATCCGATGGTGAGTCCTAGAAGACTCAGTGTGGCAATGTACGGAGGAACAGAGTTTCCAAAAGAAGGAAAGGTATAAGGTTCCCCAGGAGAAGGGGTTCCTTCACTGGTACTCTCAGTATTTGATTCCATTAACACTGACTCGACCTAAGGTCTACTAAGTAACACAACCAACACATGCTATGAATTTGAGAAGCAAACAATCAAACAAAACCTTCCCACAATGAAACCACTAGTTGGTGATGAAATCCAACGTCACAAGATCAAAATAGGAAGAGGCGGGGATAGAGTGGGTGGGTCAGTTACATTGGGGTGGGTCAGTTACATTGGTGACCTACTTAACAGACTTACGCCTTGGTGCAAGCTTCCACGCAGTAATTGTGGATTTACCCTCCAAGGAGACCGAGTGAGTTTGACCAACGTTTTTTCCAGGTATAGTGAGACTTCCCTTCACCATCACCTTGTGTGAGACCCTAAATATTATGGCTACTAAGGTCACCAATTTGCAGTCAGCCCATGGGCGGGTATAGTCGACAGTCCGATCCGAACGTATGGGCATGATAACAAGTCTGAAATCAACTCGAGAGGCTCCCACACATAATCGTGGGTATACCCTCTAGTGACCCCCAATATACGATCTGACCACTACAAACAGTTGAACCACATATGTATAATCTCCGTAACTCTCCCGAATGCGACCTCGTGCATAACCCCTATGTGAGAGGGGGATCCTAGAAAGCCTATACGACAATTGGATTTGCTCTCCCTATCACAAGATGCTAAGTTTGTTTGATAGTTTTGGAAAGTTATCCTTTCAACCTTATTCCAAAGCCCTACACCTTAAACTAATGTAGGTTTGCTAACAAAGATGTAAAAAGTCTAATAAATTTTAGTTAAGCGTTGATTTTAGTAGCTATTGTTTACTCAGAGGTGTATGAGAGTGAATACTAATGATATTATGACTCATTTCCCAAAACATGCATAAGAAATGATAAGCAATCTTTTCTTTCAATGAATGTCTAATTAAGGGAAGGAGAAGGATTTTCCTTTCACTGTCAAACAACAAGATGAAATGACCTCATGCAATAGTCCTCAATAAGGAATCCAATGCAATGCTAAAATGTTTTTATGTGACTGATAACCAGTAGATGTAAAGCTTCTTATGCTAATCGAACTTCAAGAGTTGTGAGATTGAAGCAATCTGGAAGCAAACTTCACATAAACTAAAATACACCCTTGTTGTGATCAAACAAGAAACATAAAGCCAAAAACTCAGAAGGAAAGAGAAAGAGCTTGGACAAGATGACTCAAATATTAGAAAAAAAAGTACAAAAGACCTTTGAAACCCCTTACAAAGTTTTCACTCATTCAGATAAATGAGAAGAAAACGACAAATTGACTCCAAATTGTGAAGGACAAATTGCAAAGTAAGGACAAATGTCAAAAAATACAAAAAAAAGAGGATGAATTCTCAGAAATAAGGTGTTATTGGATAAATCCGTAAGTGCGGACACAAACCGATCTCCCTAGATCCACCTGGATCTAGAACAAAGCAAGACAAAATAATACTCTTTCCCTAGATTTTGACTATTGAATGAACTAGGAGGCAAGAACAAATTACATACCTTATGATCGCTTCCTTTGGTCTTTGTTGCTCCCACTTTGCTCCAGTGCTCTCGTACAGTCAATACCAGAACAATACAAACCAACCGAAGTGAAGAAAGCACAATCTATTCAACAGTGAATCTATGTATATGATCAAGGAGTTATACAATAAAGTGGAATTAGCTTTATGGGAAAGAGACATATTACTGTATCATATTGATGGAAAGTAAAGATTACAACCTGAGCCTTGATTTTGCAAACTTCCTTTCAATGGCCCTTGGCTCCGACACACACATTAGCTCACTTGCATGAAGAAGATCAACCACCTTTGATAAACTTGCTGGAGTTCTTAGCTGCTGTAGCATCAGTCCTTCATACAGTCTTTCACCAATTCTCCAATGAATCTTGCTAAACCTTGTTTGCTTCTAACCTTTTCCATGAGAATTCACTCAATATATAGGAGAGAATGAATTAGTTACTTGGATAGGAATGATCCCAAAATATCAGGGAATCCAGTACTAGGATAACCATTCGAATGCCATCTTATCCTTCTAGAAGATTCCCTTCTAGAAGCTTCGAGAATTCATCTTTTTCCTTTCTTTAGAAAGAGTTCGCACCCTAGAATTTCAACACAATGCGAACTTCTCGCACCTTGTCTTAAGTCAGCCTGTGAGAATCATGCATTCTCGCAGGCAAATACACTAGCAACCTGCGAACAATCCTCAAAAATGTGATTTTTGGAAAGAGATGAAGGTAACTTTTCTCAGGATAAAGTTCTAATGAAGAGCCTGAATACACCATCATCAATACATCATCATGATGACCAAAATCATGGGTAACAGAATGCCCCCCAAAGTATGAGGCTGGAACCAGTGACAACCGATATACTTCGTAAGCTGCATGTGTGTGTCGGGAACCAGGAGCACATATAATCGGAAACCTGCAAACACCCAAGCATCTGCAGAATATCATATATACCAATTCTGAGGTAGGAATTCCCATACTCAGATCACAAACTGATGACATTATAGACATGGGTCATGGCCACCAATCATACACTGTGGATCCATGCCGTCAAAATATAGCATAGCCACCTGAATACACTGTGGATCTATGCGAGAAATTTTTAAATCAAGACGACATAGCCACGAAACATACATAGTGGATATATGTGTCGCAAATTATACATACTCCATCGCAACCTGGATCACAAAGATAATATCCAGGGTCTTCAATCTCGTCTCCCAAAGTACGAATCTTACCATGTGATTACAGGTGTTGAAGTCGAACATGGTAGAAACAACTTGATTACCGGTCAATGATGAAACCGTTAACAAGTGCGAGGGAAATCACCATTGATGTCAATGACTCCCAAGGTACTATAGTACAATCCATCGAGTGTGAATAAATGAGTTGATGTCGAACATCTGACTGAATCTTTCGATCAGGGGTCAATGATGTAAACCCACTGTCGAAAGCGAGGAAACTTGCCATTGAGGCATCCAAGCTCCAAGGTACTAAATAATTTCTAAGTCTTGATTCTGGATAATGAGCTGAAGTCGACGGAACAAAAATCGTCATAGAAGGGCCTTGATGTATCCCCCATCAATGACATGAAATGAGTAATAGAGTTTGAATGTGAAACAGAGCATTTTGCAAATTGGACTAGACACAGGGAACACTGACATAGAGAGAATGGATAACTGCAAAGGGACGACTCAATATAGGTTTCAGATGGACTTCTCTTGAACATATGAACGACAGAACCAATGATTTGGCAACATTGACTTAAAGATGACACAGGGAATGACCTTGTAGCAAATCGAATGAGAGACAAATGGATTTCCCAAACCGGCTTCAAATGCGATGAATAGGAGGTGTCATGTTCAAGAGCGACACTTACTGCCAATCAATACGAAGATGAAAACATATCCCTTTCCCAAATTTCCCCCCACCATTTCTGGCGAGTACCTCTTTATTTTTACGCAAGATTGAGGAGGATAACATATGCTTGTTGATGTAAGCTCATCCTTCGGATGAGTCCCTCGGAGTATGTTTAACGAACCCTAAGAAGGAGTGGTTCGGTCCCATCATGGGTCTGTCAATGTTTGTTTAACGAGTCCAGAGATAGAAAACTCGAAGGTTTTTCAAGATTATAGAGTTTGGAAAAACACTTAAAAGAGAACTCTCTTAGTTCCTTTTTCGTAAAATAGTCTGGATAAGACCGAAAAAGAAATAAATTATCGCTCATCAGACGCTTATTTCAAATACTTTATCGAGCATGAAAATAGCAAGGTCGCTCGATGATCTTTTCATGTTTAGAGAGTCTGAAAAGAGCTTAAAGAGGACTCCAGGTGGGTTCCTTTTTCGTATAACCTTGTTGAGCCCGAAAAAGTGATAAAACTATGCTCGATCACATTCTCATGTATTTACGAGCGCAAGAACGGACAAAAACGACGCTCGAGGTTTTATGTAAAAAACCCTAAAAAACAATAAAAAACACACGATAACCAAGAAAAACATGTCCATATCCCTTTATTGAATCGTCAAAGTCATCATGCTTACACAAGTTACACTCAACATGACATTAGGCATTAGGGTTTAGTTGATAAATAATTATAAAAACCCAAAATGATATAGTAAAAGTAAATAGAATGAGTAACAACTCTTTTTTACCACACCATTTTACATTTCCACTATTGAGCTCCAAAAATCCCCTCTTTTACCCTCCGAGTTCGGTGTTAGATTGTGGGAGCTACGAGAGACAATTCAACGAGCCGTCTGTGACATTAAGGTAGGCTCTTCGTCCTTAACATTTTCATGGTTTCATTTTGTCATTTCATTGGTTAAATTTCCATTTTTAAGATGTTTTTCTAGGCCCTATATGCGCGCTTTCATTCTCGCAGGCAACCCATACGGGGCCTGCGAGAATGATGCATTATCGCAGGTGAGCCTTAAGCCACCTGCGAGGTTCTCGCACTGTGCAAATGGGGCACTTGCGAGAACCGCAAAGCCCAATTTTTTTTTAAATTTTTAGCCAAATGAAAAAGATCTAAAGCATGAAAAAGTTATTAATCCTCCTTGTATGTTCCTTGTGCAGATAATTGGCCATAAACATGGTGCTTGAGTGGCGTGAAAGGGAAGATGAAGAGGATAATGCAATGGCCGAGAATCATCCTCCTACCATAACTGCATTGAGATATTGTGGGCTCTTGAAATACTTTCGCATCCCGGGCATGAGGGCCCAAGTCAGACTACTAGAGTACCTAGTCCGTATGTGGGACCCAGATCAGCAGGTTTTTCATGTGGGAGCTCACACATTGTCCATAGACATTGAGGACATTTAGTTTTTGACTGGATTGTCCCGATGGGGGTACTATGTCAGCTTGACTGGTAGTAGAGGTGGTGGGCTAAAGATCAGTGAGTACTGCAATCAATATTGTGTACCCGAGGCTGAAAGGAAAAAATGAAAAGTGGCTATCTGGGGAGTATAAGACTTGACCCTTCGTACCATCCTTTTCACTATAGCTCGGATGGCTGAGATTTATGCTCCTCATATGGAATTACAGAGCTATTTCCAGTACGCCATCGAGTGTACTGAGCCTCGAGTATTCAACTGGACAGATGCTGTGCTTCGCAGTATCAAAAAACAATTGACCAAATGTAGGCGAGGTGACTTGAAGGAAATTCGGGTATGGATCTTTGCTGGTGTCCTTCTTCCTTGAGAGGGTCCCCATATTTAGATTACAGGTTGAGTGGAACATACCGGGTCCTAGGGATCCAAGGATGTTGAGATGGTGTCGGCTCATGGCCCGGCACGTAGCAGGACCGATCGTCAAGTACGATGATATTTTCTTTGACTGGCTTCAAACCAAGATGTTGATGGTTGATGACTACGCTTATGCCAGGTTGGATTTATGAGGAGATCTAGATTTATCACTGCCAGAGGATACTCAGTGGGGTGACCTTGGTAAGAAGTGCATGCATTTTTTCTTTTCAAGTGTTTTTGTAGATTTTTATCATATTCCAATGTTTTTGTTTTATATGTTCATCCAAAAACTAATACAAAATCGTTTGTTGATAACACAGATGTTGGACCGTATAGACCTCCTGGAACTTCTCCTATCCAGAGGCGAGGAGAGGCAGCAGCAACAACACCACAGTATGCTGAAGATTATCAGGTGGTGGAACATAATTTAGAGGGCCCGACAACAGACATTCCAGATATGAATCTGGAAGAGGTTCCACGACGCGATCAACGTCACACTGTAGGGGTATCAACAACTATGAGTCGACTTCTCCGTAGGGTTGCTAGGGCAATTGTGTGTTACCGTGAACTCATCCATGACGTCACTTTGTAGAAGCTATAAGCTTCAATTTTTTGATATTTTGGTCTTCGGACAAACGTTTTGTAAAAACTCTTTTGATCGTTATATATACAGATGGTTTCTACCTGTTTACTTTATATTGTGTGAATTTTGATGTGTTTAATTTATAAATGGTTCAAATTTCTGTCCAATACATAATTAGCCAATGCATCTGTTAATGTATTAAGACATCTAGGAATATGCTGATATTCAATGTGATCAAAATAACGTTCCAAGAGACGAATTCGCAAATACACCCTTAACAAAGTAGGACTTCGAATAGAGTAGATATTACTTAACTGTAGTACTACAAGCTGCGAATCAAGTCGCACAACCAAATGACGAATTTCGAGTGAGATAACATCAACCAATAATTCAATAACGACGCTATACTCTGCAATGTTGTTGGTCACACGACCAAGGCATACACCTCGTAAAGATACAAGTTTGTTTGTTGGGGCATAGATTGCCCATGCAGCGGAAGCAAGGTTCCGAGTACTACGGCTAGCACCATCAGCGAAGCCAATATAGGGTAGCGAAGACTCCAACATCTGGAAATCAAACACAACGTCACATAAGGCAGAGACCAGATAATGACAAAAGAAAGCTGTAGTAACACACACAAAGTATGATACATTAAAATAGAAGTACTTGTGCACAGATAATTTATGCATAGTACTTCTTCAAGTACAACCCATTCCTAGGTTCACTCAAAGGGATACCATCGTAATCTACCAGCTCATATGCTCCTTTTTCCAAAACTCGGCGAACAATATAAGGACCTCTCCACATGGGTTCGAATTTCCCAGCTCCTAACACATCTTGATCTTGTTCATAGAGAAGGACAAGATCTCCTTCGGAGAAAACGCGAGGCTTGACATGCTTGTCATATTGTGCCTTGACACATTTTTTCTGGGATTCTATTACTAGCGTGGCATCACGTCGAGTTTCATCTAATCGCATCAGATACAATAGATGTTCTTCTTCAGCAGAAGTATTGGGTAAGAGTTCGACAACTAGCTTCAGAGAGGGTATCTCGCATTCTATAGGAAGAATGGCTTCCACACCATAGACTAACCGAAAAGGCGTAAACCCAGTAGCGGATTTGACAGATGTCTGGTATGCCCACAATGCCGAAAAAAACATTGTATGCCAACTTGTTTTATGAATTCCTATCATCCTTCGAAGCATAGTTATAAGAACTTTGTTGATTGCTTCGACCTGGCCATTAGCTTGTGGATAATAGGGCATTGAGTTATCATGACGAAGACCCAACTTTTCCGTAAGTTCAGACATCATAAAATTCCTAAAGTGACTACTGTGATCAGTGACGATAGCTTGGGGAACACCAAAACGAGCTATGACATGATTAAAAAGAAACAACGCTGCGGTCTTTGCAGTATTATCGAATGTAGGCATCGCTTCGACCAATTTTGTAAAGTATTCAACAACTACAATTATGTAACCATGCCCCCCGACCGAGTGAGGGTGACATGTCATGAAATCGATGCCCCATTTTGCAAAAGGACCAACTTAGACCACAGGATGAAGAGGAGCAGGATGTGACCGAATTTTCTGATTGTAGGTCTGGCAGGCATGGAATTTCTGAACAGTAGTAATGCAGTCGTTAAACAAGGAAGGCCAAAAATATCCTGCGCGTAAGATCTTCTGGGCAGTAGCATACCCAGACATATGACCACCACATGCTCCGGAATGGCAGTCATTCAGAGATTTATCGGCTTCGTCGAATGTTAAACAACGTCGAAAAACAGATTCAATTCCTCAACGATAAAGAGTATCCCCAAGTATAATGTATTGACAAGCTTGATAGCGTATGTGACGTCGTTCAGTACTAGACAAAGCAGGCCGGAAGGTCTGGGTTTGGAGATAGATAATGATATCCCCATACCAAAGATCGTCAGTTCTAATCAGGAAAAGAGACTCATCGGGTAATGAATCTACTGCTACATTTTCTGTTGCAGAATGAGGAAAATCGCATATCAACTCAGCAAAAAATAAGGATTTCTTAGACTTGGCACGATTGAATTCCAAGTCAAACTCCTGGAGTATGACAATCCATTTGGAGTACTTGCCCCCAAGCAATTGACGTGTCAAAATATGTTGCATAGGATTGAAATGATAAATCACCGTAGTCTTACATGAGAGGATATAATGCCGAAAGCGTTGAACAACTTGAAGAATAGCCAAGGCCAGTTTTTCGACATGTTGATACTTGATTTCAGTTGGTGTGAGATTTCAAATCAAGTAGTAAACAACATGTTCGTTATGCGCATCATCCTCTTGGAAGAGAACCATGCCAATAGTGTACTCCGAGGCAACAAGATAAAGGAAATAATCGCGACTGTAATCGGGAGGAAAGATAAGCGGAGCTCGCGTTAGGGAAAACTTCAAAGCTTCAAAATCATTGTTGGCAATGGTATCCCAAACGAACTCGGAATCTTTCTTTAGTAGCCGCGTAAAACAATGAGTTATCTCGACGTAATTAGGGATAAAACGACGAAGAAAGTTTGCTTTCCCCTGCAAACTTTGCAGCTGGCGTAGTGTAGAAGGAGGAGGGAGATTAAGAATCGCCTCAACCTTAATAGGATCCACCCGGATCCCTTGACGCGAAACGATAAAACCTAGAAGACGGTCGGATTCTACGCAAAAAATGCATTTATGAGGATTTAAATGTATACGATAGAACCGACATCGAACGAAAATATCTCGGAGGTGGGTATTGAAATTGACTCTGCGCATAGAATGAGCTGGTAAATCATCCAAATAGGGTTGAACGATATGCTTGATATCATGAAAAGCATAAGACATAGCACGTTGAAACGTCGCGCCAACGTTCTTAAGACGAAAGGGAAGTTTCCTATAGGCAAAAGTACCCCAAGGAAAAATAAAAGCAGTCTTATGTTGGTCCTCGGGAGAGATGTTAATTTGATTATAGCCGGAGAAACCATCCATGAGAGAGAAGATTTCACTGCCGGCACAGTCATCGATAATCTGGTCGACGAAAGGGGTTGGAAAATTGTCTTTTGGACAAGCTTTGTTAATATACCTATAATCAATACATACACGAATACTGCCTCCTTTCTTATCAATTGGAACAGGATTGGAAACCCATTCTGTCAGAGCCACTGGATAAATAAAACCGACTTTTAGAAGTTTTTCAACTTCGAGCTTGATAGCCACCACTTTACGTGGGTGGACTGGACGAAGGCGTTGCCGAACAGGTTTAGCTCTGGGGTATGTCTTTATCTCATGTACACCAATAGAAGGGTCAATACCTGGCATCTCTTCGTAGCTCCAGGTGAAGATGTTACAAAATTCTTTGAACAGAGATGTATAGGTGACGATTTCATCAGGAGAACATGAAGCTCCAATATGAACATTTTCGACTATCCCAGGTTTAATGGATATGTCAATGGGGATCGTGGGCGAGATGTTACTTAAGTTCCCTTCAGCAAACACATCGTGTGAAGTCGCGGGAACCGTCGAAATGACAACAACGGTCGACGGAGTCGAAATCCGTTGGTATTTCTCAAGAGTATGTTGCTCCAGAAAAAGTATGGAACGATGATGCCCATCATCCCAAGGGGTGTCTTCCATGACGTACATGATCATCGCGTCAGTGGGAAAAATAACATGAAAAGGATCGGGAGACAACTCATCAATATAGGGGGTAGAAGGTGTTACCGATTGAATGGCGTGATAGGCTGATTCAACCGGACTTAACGACATTACATCGCCGAAACGAAGATGATCTCCAGGGTCAGGGACAATCCAAGGGTCATGTGATGCAGGAAGTTCATGAGGCACAGTGGAGATCATGTTGATAGAAGAAACTGACGGGCGTGGAACATCGGGTGGTGGAATGGGAAAATTACCCATTAACGAGGAGTCCTTTAACAGGCCTACACCGACGTTCTCATAACCTGGTGGGGTTTTAGAAATAAACAACACGTTGCCAGTACGAGTATCAGAATTGAAGAAGGCAAGTTAGTCAACGATAACAACCTTTACTTGATGAGGGAAACGTACTACATGGAAAAGGATTGACACAACTGTGCACATGGAATCAATCCATCTATGACCAAGTAAAATATTATAATCAAGAGGAGCGTCAAAGACTTCCACTTCAACTTGGATCGTCTTACCTTCTAATGTGATAGGAAATGAAGGAAGAACACCGTAAGGCTTAAAACCAGAGCCATTGAAGGCTTTAAGAGTATTTTGTGATTCATTCAAGGGAGGAGAGCCAATGGCTTTCCAACAAGCAAAAGACATTACACACGTCGAGGCACCCTCGTCGATAACAGTTCGAAAAATGTTCTTGTTAGAGACAACAACTTGAATTTGAAACACGAGTTGAGGGGGTAACCTTGGAATGTGATCTTCCAAGTCAAAGACTATTAAATTCATATCTGTTGGGTCAATTCCACCTATAGCTTTCAACAATGCCTTCCGTTGTGCAGGACAAGACTGAAGGACTTCAAGGGCTGACATCGCTGAAGGTGCCTGGGCCAGATCTTCAACAATTCTATAGTTCTAGGCCGCATGAGCATGGGGATTGAAATCCGATTTCCTAACGACACCTTTTGGGGGTGGTCGTAGAATTGTATCAAGGCTCGGTCGTTCGAGATGAAGAGGACCATTTGTAGATGGAGTCGCTGGAGAGGGTTGGACCAATGAAGGAGGTAAATCATCAACCTTCTCCTTAGATGGAGTATAATCTTTGGCTCTAGTCGTGAGTGCAACGTTGTTTTGCTTAGAATCACCAGTACACATCAAAACATATGATGTCGTAGAAGAGGATGGTTGTTCTTGAATGACCAACTGAGCCTGTTGTTGAGACGGGAAGGGTTGGGACAAGACAACCAGTGTAGATGGTTTTGGGGTTCCTTGAAGGAACTTCGTGACCTCAGCACGTCGTGGACAATCCTTCGTGTAGTGATCATCACCACAAACAAGGAAAGGGTATCGTGGTTTGCGCTTATCCCGATCATCAACATGAGTGGTTTTAGTTTTCTCTGCTTGATTATTATTTTTTCCCTCCTTATTCTTGCCTCTCCCCTTTTTAGATTTGTTTTTACTGGCAAGGGTAGATTGAACAGCATTGACCTTAGAAGTTTTGCCGGTGGGAGTGGCAGGAGACAGAGCATTTTGAACATTAGAAGAAGAAGATTTAGGGGTTGTACTTGAAACATAATGTGAGTGGGCTTGGGCAGTACCAATCACACTGTCAGTTGCATGCGAGGCAACTGGAGTAGTTGAAGTGCTGGAAGAACCAGGACGAGGTAATTCAGGTAGAAAATCGTAACGTGTTCCCGTTTGCGAATAAACGAGATCAAGATATTGAGCACGACTTATAGCCTGCTCCTCTGTAACAATTCCACCCATGGCAATGTATTTACCAATTTCGTTCAAAAAGGATTTCGTAAACCATTCTGCCAGTAACTGATCAGGAAGTTCAAGTTTAATGAGACGTCATCTCCTTCACCACTCATGAATATGATCAGATATATGAGTGCCTTTAGTCTGTTTGAAGGAAGTCAAAATCTCAGTCCCGGTATTATAACGGATCGGTAACTGGTAATGTGTAAGGAAATCCATAGCTAGTGTGTTGAAATCAGAGAAGAAACCTCGTGGCAATTCGATATACCACTTCGCAGCAGAACCGGTAAGGGTTCGTTGAAAAAGACGTAAACGAATAGAGTCATCCATTAACGAGTTGGATGAACACCATAGATGAAAAGTCATAACGTGATTGTTTGGGTCCTCTCCCACTTTGCCGTCGAATTTAGGAATGTCCGATGGAAGCTTGGCCATAATAATAGGCCATTGGGGAGAATGACGAATAGGATCATTTAAGATCCTAGACAAATCTGGCAAATCTAAAGTAGCAAGAAAAGGTAACTGTCGATTCACCTACGGGTACTGATGGATTTCGGGTGGAAGCCCTGTCGACAAACCAGTAGGACCATAAGCAGTCTGCCCATAATGGGAAGATCCAGATGGATTCGGTGGTGGTTGGAGAGGATAGTAGTTCCAAGGATTGTAACCTTGAGTTTGATTAGGGACCTGAGTTTGAGCATTGTGACCCTGACCCCAAATAGGATTGGGTATACCTGGATATGGTTGGCCTATAGTAGGGATAATCTGCTTCCCCCCAGTCATTTGACGAAGATTTTGTATCAGCTGATTCCAATACTGGGCCAAAGAGGGAGGTATATTTTGTCCAAAAGGTGGGGTTGGTCCCCCTATTGTAGGTGGTGTTCCAACCGGAAATTGTGTCCCAAGCAAAGGTTGTGTAGTAAGTGGAATATGTCTGGTAAGAGGAAGTTGAGTTGTACCACCTTGTCCACCAATGGGAACCTGCAAGTTTGATGTAATGGACGGTATAATGCCACTAGGATTAGGAATTCCAGAAGGAAATTGAGGGAGTGTCAGAATAAAACCGGGAATAGGGTGCCCAGGAAAAGAAGGACCACTTGGAGAACTGGCTGGGGTTTGCGGAGGTGTTGGAATGGAAGCATTCAACAAAGCATTCAACGCATGGTATCCAGGTGGTAGTGTGACATTAGGCATTCACTGTGTGTTGATAGGAGCAAGACCAACAGTGAACTCGGTTGGGACACTCATAGTATTCGTGAGATGGGCCATCTCGGGAGGGACAGTAAAGCGATAAGTGGTATTCACCGGTACAGTTTCTGTCTCAGAAAACACCGGAGGGTTGATTTTGGAGACTGTAGGCGAACCAGGACCAAAAAGGACCCTCCGAAAATCACCTGAACAAAAAGGATCTTGTCCTTATACACCGGGAAAATGCCCAACGGATGATCCAGAAGTGGTAACAACTAGTTCTCCGGAAGGCTTCAGTCGCATAAAGGGTCGTTCAGAACCACGACGAATTCGAAAATCCTCTCTAGTATTGGTAATTCAAAAAGGTTCTAGAGAGTCAGTGGATTCCACTTGTGGTGTAGTGACAACTGGGACTTCACTTTGCTGAGGAGAGCCCTCAGGTGTATTGGTAGGCAAGGGTTGAGAACCATCCAGATGCTCTAGAGATAAACCTTACATTCTACGTGAACGACGTGGGGGAGCTATTGTAAACGAGTGACAAACTTC